>WSFP011498962.1:0-14048 GCA_009831015.1 Picea engelmannii | reverse complement strand
AAGTTTCTTGAAGGGTGAGTGTATATAAAAACTCAATTTGATTAATTAATGATCATAATGTATTAAGATAAATTAAATTAATTATTGAAATAATTAGATTTTAATCATTTTGTTATTTATTATTTATTATTTTGAATTAAGTAATGTAACAAAAGGGAGGGGATTATTTTATTTTATTAAAGGTAGGTGAAGGAATTAATGAAAAGATAAGGCAGATGGGAATTGAATGAAGGGGGGGGGGATTCTAGAGAGGAGGATAAGGAAGAGGGGGTGGAATTGGAGAAGAATGTATTTTTTTTAAGAGGAGGAAGGAGAATCAGGAGGAGGAGAAAGGATGCAACATTTCTTTGGGGGTTTTGACTAGTGTACTGGAGTTGCTGGGATTTAGGGCTCGGGGACCAGGAAATCTGATTTCCTGGAGCTAGGGAGCCGAAGAGGCTATGTTCCTAGTTGTCTGGGAGGATTCAGTTTCAAGCTAGTTATCAAGACAAGTGATCAATAGGAAAAGAAATGGACAAATTTGAAAAGGGAAAACTTCTCTTCAACAAATATTTCATTGATTTTACTTGTTGTTTTTATGTAAATCAAAGTTAAAAATGCATACCTATAACCCGTGATTTAATTGTTTGTGTATAAGAATAGAAACAAAAATGTGATATTAGATTTACTTTATGAATATACAAACATAATTTAGAAAACAAGTTTATTGTTTAAACTTTGAACCACTAATACAGGGGAACAAGCTTTACAATTTTATTTCTTCATATTAACATATTTGTGGAAGAACATGGTGTAGTATATTTTTCATTTTAAGAAAAAAAACAAATCCATCTTTGACACACTTGTTACTCTAGTTATCTTATTACATGTTTGATATGGATGTGAACATTTTATAATCTATAATGTTAAAATTTAAAGGAATATACCTTGTCCAATCCTCCTTTTATGATGAGCTTTCGTCCATTAAGAGCAAGGCTACAATTAGGTACCCAATGTATAAGCACAAGAAAATTAACATCAAGGATAAGAGACTTCCTAGTATATTTGAATTCCATCTTCTAAGACATAAGAAAGGGTGACAAAAATACATCGATTCTTGGTTAATCCATTGGAGAACACAAGGGAGATAAAATAAGAAAAAGTTGAAGTACTATCACTAACCTCAACTTAAAAGATCAAAAGTATATTTGTATTATAGTTATTTTAAAAAAGAAAATTAAAATTGATAAAAATAAGAACCCTTCATAATGAAATTAGGTGCTGGACAAAACTTAAACTTACCATCACAGGTTTAATTAAATTGCAATTCAAATTGAAAGATTTTATTTAGATTGATCCCAAGCCCTGATGATCACTAAACTTGATATTTGACAGGGTATCCACCTATGAATAGATGAACCATTGCTTACTAAAAAATGGCAATGGAAGACCTTTTCATTAAGAAACTCAAGACATAACAATTCCGAGAAAGGTCCCACATCACTAATTTGATTCCTTTCCTTAATCAACAGGGGAATGGAAAATTATTGCCAGGCTTCGGGCTCAGTGTTGAGAAGGAAAGTATGTAAGCAAATTGACTATCTCGCGCATGGTGGGTCTGTGGACACTCTGCTGTTGTACGCAGAGCAGAGCCACAGAAAACATATGCGTGGCCTTCTCCATTGGGACGTCGCTGAGCCTGGGGTCAATAATCTTCGCAACTCCTTCTCTACTCCAATTTGTCATCTTCTTCGCCCACTCTACGATTGTCACGCCCTCTTCAAATTCGCAATCGCGCACTGCCCTTTTCCCCGTAATCAACTCAAGCAAAACCACTCCGAAGCTGTATACGTCGCTTTTCTCGTCCACTTTCAGTGTGTACCCATACTCTGTTAATTCAATAACCAACATTAAATTTTCAAAAAGCTTCAATAATTAACATTAATTCAATAACTAAATCCTAAAATCTATTGGCACCCACTCCGAAGATTGGTTATCGATTCATACATATGGATCTTTTCTCACCGTTTCTACCATCCATTATACTTAATCTGAGCAGACTAAAGGAACCCAAAAAGGAAAGGTGAAACAACGATTTACCAGGAGCTATGTAACCAAATGTGCCTGCCACTGAAGACATGTATTCTGAGGTATCAGAATGATGCAACAACTTGGCTAGGCCAAAATCTGCAACACGAGCTCCAAAGTTGGAATCGAGAAGAATGTTGTTAGATTTCACGTCGCGATGAAGTATAAGCCGGCTACAATCGTGGTGAAGATAGCACAACCCGTGGGCAGCCTCCACTGCAATTTTGTATCTGCTGTCCCAATCCAGATTCCCACCATTGTTTCCATGAAGCAACTCTCCCAGGCTTCCATTGGGCATGTACTCATACACTAGAAGATTACTCTCACCGTTGGAGCAAAAGGCCAGCAATCTAACTATGTTACGATGGCGGATATTTCCCAGAGTCTTGATCTCTGCTGAGAAACCACGATCATTTGAAGAGCCTATCCCCATAAGTTTCTTCACTGCAACATGTTCATCATTGGGCATGATGCCTTTATAGACAACTCCCGCTCCTCCTTTGCCAACAATGTTCTCTTCTTTTATACATTGCAGGATGTCGTCTTTCCCAAAGTTCAGCTTCTGGACGGCTGTCATTTTCCAGGCCCCCTCGTCTCTTTCTTCCTTGACTGCTCTTGCCTTAATCATGACGGCCCCCATTGCCAACACAAACGAACAGAAGAAGAGAAGTCCCAGCGCTGAAACAAGCTTGAGCCAACCAGAAACCTGGCCTTTTCTGTGCGCTTGAACTGACGACCCATTGACAGGAGAATTGCAAGGGCCCAAGAATGGCACGCATAAATAGGGATTCTCTGCAAAAGTGCTTGCTTGGTAAAACGTAGCGGGACGACCCTTAGGAGCAAGCCCTGAAAAGTTATTGTAAGAGAAATCAGCAGAAAATAACTGCTGCATGTTCTCAAATTCCCTGGGAATGCTCTCGTTCAAGTGATTTCTGGATACGTTCAGATAGTTGAGAGTGCGCATCCTGGCGATTTCCACTGGGATGGGACCGCTGAACTCATTCTGGCTAAGATCAATGTCTATCAGAGAAATAGACTTGCTGATCTCCGAAGGAATCTTACCAGAAAACCTGTTTTTGCTGAAATCGATCTTTACAATATTTCTCAGTCGGCCAATCTCTGGCGGAACATTACCTGTTAATCGGTTTCCATACATCACAAGTGTCTGCAAAGCAGATAGATTACCTATGGCTGAAGGAACATTCCCTGTTAATCGGTTTCCATTCATCACAAGTGTCTGCAAAGAAGACAATTTGCCTATGGATGAAGGAAGAGAACCACTAAGTCGATTATTGGAAACGTCCATCCGCTCTAGCATGGAGGATACATAATTAACTTCCTCCGGTATGCTGCCACTGAAATAATTGTTATGCAATTCAATCACAGTCAGCATGGGTAAGTATATCAAGCCCGCAGGAACTGAACCACTTAAAGAATTTTGCCCGGTGAAGACTCGTTCCAGAGAATTGCATGTGCCCAGAGAGTCAGGAACCGGGCCCGAGAATAAATTGTTTTCTATGGTCAATTCCTCCAGCCTTCCACCCTTGCAAAGATTCGGAGGGATTGAACCAGTGAGTTTGTTAGAAGAAACAGACACTACCCGTAGCTTTCCACTTACGCCCAGTTGCTGAGGCACCAGACCTGTGAAATTGTTCTGCCCAAGGGCCAAATACTCCAAATTTGGCAGGTCCCCTATGAAAGAAGGAATCCCGCCGTGTAGTCTGTTCTTGGACAGATACAACTCTCTCAACTCTTTTAGCTCCGAGAGTTCCACGGGTATTTCACCAGAAAGTCTGTTATCGAACAGAGACAACTCTCTCAACTCTTTTAGCTCCGAGAGTTCCACGGGTATTTCACCAGAAAGTCTGTTATCGGACAGAGACAACTCTCTCAACTCTTTTAGCTCCGAGAGTTCCACGGGTATTTCTCCAGAGAGATTGTTGTAGGATAGATCCATGGATTTTAAGCTCACAAGATGCCCCAGTTGTGGAGGAATCGTACCACCAAGATCACAAGAAGAGATATCCAGGCGTACAAGCTTGCTCAAATTTCCTATCTCGGAAGGAATCCCGCCATCTAATGAATTTAGCCCCAAATAAAGTGTTTTCAAATTCCCCAGCTCGCCAAGCTCTCTAGGTATTATTCCAGTCAAACTATTAACAGCGAGGGAAAGATATTCTATACTTTTTAGCTTCCCATACTGATCAGGAATGCTGCCCGAGAAGTAATTTTCTCCGAGGTCAAGATGCGTGAGCTTCGGGAGATAGGTCAAATCCATTGGCAATGTCCCAGAAAAATAGTTGTCAAAGACATCCAGAACCTCTAGGTTCCTCAATTTTGGTATGTTGGAGGGGAGGCTTCCATTGAGGGAGTTATAGGAAACGTTGAGCCAACGGAGGACTGGTAGATGGCTGAAATCCAGTGACAATACACCTGATAAATCGTTGTTAGAAACATCCAATACCTCTAGGTTCCTCAACTTTGATATGTTGGATGGGAGGCTTCCATTGAGGAAGTTATTGGAGACGTCCAGCAAACGGAGGGTTGTCAGATTTGTGACTTGACTGGGGAGTGGGCCTGAAATATTCATGTTGGAGAGATGCAGAGCCACTACTCGGCCGATATGGTCACATTGGACGCCAGTCCATGAGCAATGGGCGGTGTAATTGGAGGATCTCCAGCTATCTAAGAGATGATTAGGAACAACCATTGCTGCTCTCATTGAGATCAGCACATTGGCATCTCCGAGGAATGATGAATTGGAGATAGCAGATGATGGGTACAGAAACAAGGCAATGAGGAAAACAGAGATTTGCATGGCAACTTTTTGCAATCTCATATTGTAGTAAATGGATCTACGGTGACAACACTCTTATTGTGACAGTGCTACAGAAGAGAAAGAGAGGTCCAATAACTACAATTATGGAACCACAGGAAAAACCCAGGCAATATGCAAGCAATCCACTAAATACAAATATGTGGAGGAAACATGGCCTGATCGCCCACGCAAACGACATTTGGATTCTAAGCAAAGAGGAAAAAGAAGAATGCTAGTGGACTTTGAGTCTTCTTATAAACAGTAAATGGTCGGCAAAGCAATTTTATGAAGAGTCCGTGTTCGGTGAATTCAGAGTCTCTAAATCCAATCAAACACAAATCGGCACAAATCGAAAGTGATGCAAGGATGACCACAATATTTTATAATACCATAATATTTTATAATAATATGACCATAGGAGGACCATAATATTTTATAAGGATGACCATAATATTTTATAATAATAACACCGATTTTTTCGGGAGAGATGTAAAGACTGTAAACCACTGATGTGTTAGCTGGATTTGTAATTTTATTTTTTATATTTATTTTCCCAATCAATTTCTCATGTCAGTCCACTTCGAATATTGTCGCATGCATTGGGAATGCCATGTGGTAAGCATACACTAGATTATTATTCCTAATATCTTTTAATGAGAGAAGCTTTAACTTTATTATTCTTATTACCTTTTGGAATTCTCAAGCTTTCCTACGCTTTGACTTTTATCATTGAAATGAATTGAATGTGATTAGTGGGGATCATTCATACTTTTATCATAAAGCCATTGCATTAACGTGTAAGCAAATAAATAAAGGGATGTGATTTTAGTTTTTTGGGGTTAATATGTTATACTTTGGGATGTGATTTTGATGGAAAAAAAATTTAAGTTTTTTAAAATTATAATGCATCTTTAAAGGAGTGTGATTATTATTTTTCTTTTGGTACTAAGTAAAGATAAACCGTTGTTGAGATGATTATTTCATAAGTTATAATATATTTTCTTATTATATTTAAAATAAAGGTTGCATGATTGATAATGTATTTGAGTTAGTTGGGAAATACATGTTCAATAATGCATTTTTTGCTTTTGGTACTAAGTTAAGATAAACTGTTGTTGAGATGATTATTTCATAAGTTATAATATATTTTCTTATCATATTTAAAAAAGGTTGCATGATTGATAATGTATTTGAGTTAGTTGGGAAATACATGTTTAATAATGAAACTTAATATAATTAAATGTATAGAAAATGAATAGTTTTTGTCAAAATAATATAATTAAACAATACATAAAATTAAGAAAAATAACATTATTGTTTATGCAAGATGAGAATGATAAGAATAAAGAAAAAACAAGTGAAAACATCTAGTATTATTGACGCAAAAACATTTAGCATCAAAGTTTGTTAAAAATAATTGATAGCTATTAACACAAAAGGGATCTACGAATGAATGGAAGGATCATATTTATGAATGGCCACATCTAATAAAATCGATTGACAAAGTTGTCACATCCTCAACACACATAACAAACTGTGATAAATAAATATACTTTGTAATTGAATTTGGTAGGACAATGAAATCAACAAAACAAAAGGTACCGGCTATAATAAATAACTACATCATTTTTATGTATTTTATTTACTAAGTATTTGTTGTGCATGGATATACCTGTGCGGAAGCTATATGTGTGCAAGCTATATTTTTGTGTTGAAGATGTATTTGATTTACGAAGTGTTCATTCAGTGGGGATATACCTGTGCGAAGGTGCGAAAGCTATATCTTTGTGAACTATATGTTTGTAGTATCGTTGTGGGGGGATATACTTGTGGAGGAGGTGCATAAGTTATATGTGTGTGGATACTTTGCATTGGTTCCCGTGTATTCTAACCTCCAAACATTTTCCATTGCTTCCTACATATGTTAACCTCCAAACATTTTACATTGCTTCCTGCATAAGACTCTCAAATTATCGTCTATGGGTTTGTAATTTCTCCTTCTTGACCTTGTCATCCCCTTCATATATATTATATAACTTGTCCCACATCTCTTTTGCCGAAACACAATCCATGACTTTGACAAATTTTGATTCTGCTAAACCACACAAAATTGCATTCATGGCTTTAGCATTATTGTCACTGAGCCTTTTTCTAGTTGCATTTATAGGTGGATTTGTTGGAGTTGTGTAACCATTTTTAACTACAGTCCAAATTCAACTCCAACAACTATTTGGATTAAATTCTTCTCAAACTGAGCCCACATACTATCTAGATTAAATTCTTCTCAAACTATCATATGTACAAAAAACTTCAGTTCAAATCAAGCTTCCACCTACATAAATTTGTTACTTCAACAACTACTCTTTCGTTGTTGTAATTACCATAAAACTCTCCACCTGTTTACAATTAGCAAGACTTCATTTGTTCCTTGTTTGACCTTGCACCTCCTTGCCACCCTTAAACATTTGCATCTCGCTCTCTCTTCTCTAACACTTGAGAACCTCAGAGCCTTGAATTCACTTCACGCTCACACTAAAAATGGATTGGGGCATCATTATTTAAAGGCCCCATCGTAGGGAAATTTTTTGGGGCATCAAGATGGATGGTTAGCTTCATATATTGAGCCCATATGCCCAAGGATTTTTATTTATACCAAAACTCTTGATTATCGATTTGGATCCAGATCCCTTGACACTTCTTTGAATAAAGATGTAAAAACAATCCTTTGTAACCTGTCCCAATTTCCTCTAGTTTCGTGTGCGCTCTTCATTGGCTACCAGGTTAACTGGGCCGCCAGTCTCTTGAAACATGCACATGACACCCATTAACCTTAAATATAAGAAACCATCCAATGAGTATGGTATTAAATCATGACTTTCGATTTGATTGGTCCAATTCACCACATATCACGACCACTAGAGCATCGGGCAACCGAGGTATCACCAGAACACCAGGAATCGAGTATTAGATTATTGAAACACAACATTTCAAACAGTTTTTGAGGTTTTGATATGGAACTCTTCTTGTGGAACCTTGTTTTATAAATCCATTAGTAGGGGCCTAGACCCAATCAACTAACACGACGTATATCGACTCATCACCAGGATCACTGGGTCACCAGCCCACTGGGACTTTAACACTGCACCTTCAATTGTTTTCCCTGGTCTGGTTCCATCGATATTAGCCATTGATATCTCTGATCAATGATCAAAATTCAATCATGCTTCAGTTTACAATTATTCACTGGAACACTAACCCACAGGCTCACTGAGGTATTGTCCCATTGCAGTATCAGTCCACTATTCTTTCACACATTCAATCTGGTCTGATAATCTATATATTGATATATGATATACTAACTAGACCATTGAGACTACCAGGTCACCAACCCACCAGCCCACCAAAGTATCATCCCACTGCAGTATCGGTCCACCTTGCTTTCACTCCAGTCTGGTTACTTGATATCTGATATTTGGATACATGTAGTTTTCGATATCTGATATACGATATAATTGAAGTTTTGAACCTTCGTCCTTATTCGTTAATCTTCGATGATCAATGGTGAAGACTCCCTGGAGCTTCTCATCATCAACCTCTATGTCCCCACCACCGAGGCACTGGGCCCTCAGAAAATTTATCCTTAAGCCAAAACTCTCATTCATTTGTCGATGTTCCAATATCCGATATACTCGACACCACGAATAAAATTTAACACTTTACACAGAGTTTCATAACTCGTCCATCACATTCAAATTATGCAATAGTTCCTTTACATTATAAAGTCATTGAGAGTGGATATCATAATAAATGTGGGATAAATTGAAGTTGCTAAATCATGTAAACAACTCTGAAATGCAAATCTTTATTAGGCAATCAGTTCCCTACAAGAGTCTATGCATAGGCGATTAATTCCAATATTGAACGATGCATGTTCCAGCTGTAGAATCATTGATCTTCAAGAGGTTTTTATGTGTTTTACTTTTGATAATATATGTGTTTTACAGGTGGATTTGTTGGAGTTATGTAACCATTTTTAACTGCACTCCAAATTCAACTCCAACAACTGTATGGATTAAATTATTCTCAAACTAAGCCAATATACTTTCTAAATTAAATTCTTCTCAAACTATCATCTGTACAAAAACTTCAGTTCAATTCAAGCTTCCACCTGCATAAATATGTTACTTCAACAACTACGTTGTCATTGTTGTAACTACCATAAAACTCTCCACATGTTCACAATTAGAAAGACTTCATATGTTCCTTGTTTTACCTTGCACCTCCTTGCCACTCTTAAACAATTACATCTTTCTCTCTCTTCTCTAGCACTTGAGAACCTTAGAGCCTCAAATTCACTTCACACTCACACTAAAAATGGATTGGGGCATCATTATTTAAAGGCCTCATCGTAGGGAAATTTTCTGGGGCATCAAGTTGGATGGTCAACTTCATATATTGAGCCCATGTTCCCAAGGATTTTTCTTTATACCAAAAATATTGATTATCGATTCGGCTCTAGATCCCTTGACACTTCTTTGAATCGGGATGTAAAAACAATCCTTTGTAACCGGTCCCAATTTCCTCTAGTTTCACATGTGATTTGTTCACTGTCTACCAGGTTAACTAGGCCGCCAGTCTCTTGAAACATGCATACAACACCCTTTAACCTTAAATATAAGAAACCATCTGATGAGTCTAGGAGTAAATCACGACCATCGATTTGATTGGTCCAATTCACGACATATCGGGACCACCAGAGCACTGAGCAACCAAGGTATCACTAGAACACCAGGTATCGAGTATCGGATTATTGAAAAACAATGTTTCAAACAATTTTCGAGGTCTTGATATGGAACTCTTATTGTGGAACCTTGTTTTATAAATCCATTAGTAGGGGCCCGGACCCAATCAACTTACATTGCGTATATCGACTCATCACCAGGACCACCGGGTCACTGGCCCACCGAGACTTTAACACTGCACCTTCAATTGTTTTCCCTAGTCTGGTTCCATCGATCTTAGCCATTGATATCTTCGATCAACGATCATAATTCAACCATGCTTCAGTTTACAATTCTTCACTAGAACACTTACCCACCGTGTTATCACTCCAAGAGTCTTTCTCTGGCTGTAAAGGGAAGGAGCTTGGTAACTTAATCAAATGTTTAAATAAGGGTATAAATTGGATCAAGTTGAGTAAATTTCTCATAAAATCACTCACTTATACACACATGAACATACTCAGACAAGCAAGGCTTTCTACTACACTGTTCAAATAGTTTTAAAGGATATGATAGATGGAGAATGCTTGAAATACTAGTAGAATCATACAAACAACAGTTATGTATGAATGATTGGCTATCACAAGAAAAGACCTGTAAATATTTGTCTACCAATGCAGAGATAAGAATGACAGTTATCATTCACTGAATAGACATAGATAAATGAATATAATTCATCCACAAGTATAGAATAAAAAGAAAACTGAAAGTCTAAACAACATAATGAAAGAATATTATATTCTGATATATACTCAAAGTATCTGTTTACAAAGAGTATAGACAAATTCTCAAAGTCGAACCTCTTCAATAACAAGGAACCCTCCCCCCTCCCCCCCCCGCGCCCCCCTTCTTTTCACTGTTGAGATAACTGGCTTTATAGCCTTTGCAAATTGATAACTAAATTCCATAGAAGAAGGATTGAATATCTAAAAATAGTCTATGATCTGATCTGTTACAAAATTATAGGATTAAGATCCTATTTTGAGGGAGTCAAACCCTATCATGATCTATGGTCTTTGACAACTTTCTCTGGATGTTGGAGGATGACTACATGTTCTGGAAACTTCAATCACAGCTAGGCATCGACACCTTCTCCATCCTTGACCAAAAATAGAATTCAATTAGAACTTGTCTTCTTTCCCATTGGCAAATCCCTGGTTTGTAGCAATATAGGTGCAAAATGGTCGACACATGCTACAAACACCTGTAGAAGACAATTTGGATTGAGATACTTGCATACTTGATTGAATTCTGACTTGGAGGTTGATATCTTCATTGCTTCTGAACCAATGATGTTGCTCTCAACTAATTACATTAATGATATTACTCAGGCTTCATATCATTGCTTCTTTGATTAGTCTTTTATGTCACTGTGCATATACAATCTAAAGTTCTTTGAGGAATAAGTATAGATAGTTATACTACTGACATGTACATAACTTTGATATCATCTTAGTGCTGGAGAGGGTCTGATACTCGAATCTTCATATGCATGCTTTCCTTCCCTTAGGCAAAAAAAAAACAGAGTATAAGCAAAATAGGTGAGGTTGAGCTCCTGTAGATTGCTTTGACTGATGCTGACTGTATAATTTGCTCTAGCCAATGTTCTGATAACCATATTTTGATATCTTTTCTTGACATACTTCCAGAACCAAAACTGGAAATGATCTTAGGCAAAAATAGATATATATTTCCTCTGATCAGTCGTTCACAATCATATTTTAAATATCAAGCAGAAGCCTCCGTGGATCCTCAACTATATCTTTGACACGTTGAAGGAAGTAAACATCATCTCTTCGATCAATGAGTCGATGATCATAAGTAAGAGCAATGTACATCATAGTTCTTGCAACAATATTTCCATTTAACAACCATGGGGCGATCTTGGATGGAATGCATTCCCAAAATAGCTGGAGGGTTTATGATGGGGTACTCAAAAGGCTACCATACGCACCACCATTTGATATAGTGAAAGTGCCTCCAACCATTTCATCAATTGATATGGTGCCACTATTTGCTTTCTTTCCAAGAACACTTATTGTTTTCTTTATTTCTACAAAGTTCAAACGATCTACATTATGGATTACTGGTACAACAAGACCCATGGGTGTACCAATAGAAATGTTGATGTCAATATAATCTTTGTATATAATATCATCACCATCGATGACATCATTAACTATAGGTTGGTTCTGAAGTGCACTCACTGCATCCTTTACAAATCCTGACATGAAACCTAGCTTGACACCGTGCTTTTCGAGTTGCATCAAATTTATCATGTCAATTTCATTAAATGTAGTTAGCAGAGAAAATGTGTTCTGTGAATATTTCATACGTGTAGCCACTCACTTTCGTCGTCTTGTCATGGGAACCCTTCTTTCCCTTTCCTTGGGAGGAAGTTCAGGTTCTGAAGGAGAGAGAGAACTTTTAGGAGGCAAAGATGTAGAAGAAGTGGCCACTTTATCTTTTGTCACTGCCTCGACAGGCTATGCAGAAGGTGATGAGAACAAACTCATTTCTGTTGTGAGAACCAGAAACCAGTCCAATGTTGAGATACGATCCCTGATAATGAGTTGCATATGAAAATGCAGTGAAAGGAGTATCTGGAACACTCCCCTTTTGACAAACCCTGAACCGAATCCGACAATGGAGCCCTTGAAAAGATATTTCGTAACATATTGAAAAAAGCCAAAGCTCCAGTCTCCTTTTTGCAATGCTAAACGAAAAGGGTTACTCTGGATCACTGTCAAGAATCGACAACATACCACCGATCGACTTATTGCATGCGTCCTTCACCTCTATACGCACATCTGGAACTTTGAAAAACACTTGACATATGGTGTCGATACCTTTATTGATATTTCGATGAGATATAAGGATTAGTGTCGGGCTTGGCGCTGAGCTTGGTAGTTGTGTGGCTTGTTTGAATCGACACTTGTGTTGGTTTATGTGTGTGACTCGTGGAGTACGCGCCAACTTGGTTGATAATCTAGACTTAGGATAGACTAGGCTCACCTAAGCACACACCACTTTTGGTAAAAGGGCTAATATTACCAAAGGGCTAATATTTTTTATTTGATAATATGAGAAATCATAAAAGTGAAGGTGTATGAAAACTGATAAAAAAATTGTCTTTTATTGACATGCAGGTTATAGGTCAGCAAACATAAAGTTTCTAGGCCAAAAGTAATGGTAGGATCTTGTTGAGATTCAATGAAGGATTTAAAGGCGCAATGGAAAAATTGCAAATTGTAACAATAGGACAATATCTTTAGGAATGCTTGACGAATCAGGCATGATTTTAATGGAGACGCTTAAAATTTTACCTATACATTTTGAGTGCTAATGTATCGTCCCACCGCAGTATCATTCCATCACACTTTCACACATTCAATCTGGTTTGATAATCGATATATTGATATATGATATACTAGCCAGTGATCTGGATTATTTTTGTTACGAAATGAGAGCGAAGATATAATAAATAAATGTACAAAGATATATCAAATATCCAATAATATAATAGAGATATATCAGATATATAACCATAAACACAGAGATACAATAATACACAATTTATATTAATGAACAAAATGTACAAAACTATAGAAATATGGAGTGAAATACTCACTAGAATGGTGCCATCTTATCTCTGAGAAGAGATGTGACGGCTACTTGCATTCACAAGAAGATGATTATTAAAATGAGGCTCCAAAGGACTTTTTAACATAATTAAAATCCAAAACCATAACCTTGGAAGATGAAAATCCAACAATTTTGTTGACCTCGTTTTGGGTAGTTTGGTGTATCAACTTCACGGGGGTGTAACTTTGGCATACGATCTATGTTTGGGGTGCACACTAGCTCGTTGGAAAGGTATCGATGATGAGATTCATTTTAGGGGTTCAATCAAATCCTTTGGCTATCATTGAGGTGCCCGATCATGAAAAAAAATTGTTTGGGCCTGTTATCACTCTGTAAATTTCCTAGAGGTTGAAAAAGAGGAAAAACACAAAGGTAACCTTAACCAACCGCTTTTAAAGCTGGGATCTAGCCCTTCCAGCTTCAGAGAGGGATCTCTCTATATAATTTAGCTTTCTTTGAATTAAGATATTAGGCTAGTTAGTGGCGCGAGTTTTGTTTTTTCGTAAGGAATTATAAAGATGGTTGAGACTAATCACACATCCATTGGGCTACGGGGTCTGTACTTAATAAAATCCAAGATGCAACCAGAAATGATGAAGAATTCTTTCACAAGGCGAGATGACAAGCTCACTGGATCTTTAATAATTTAAATGATGGATGGAAGAAAGATTAGGAAAATAATTCCAATTAACAAGAACTTAAGAATCTCTTAACTGAAACTATTTAGAAGATGAACA
>WSFP011498961.1:0-14048 GCA_009831015.1 Picea engelmannii | reverse complement strand
TGTATATATATAAATAGAATGCAAGAAATTAAACTACAACCATTCAATCAAGAAGTTTTGCAGAAAAATACTTACAAATCATCAAGAAAATAGCATGCAAACCCTCGTTGTAAACCTTCCTTCAAGAAAAACACCATAAATTGTCAAAAATCTCCTCTCCAAACAAGTGTGCCTCCCTCAAAATAGCCAATAACCCTAATAGGGTGCAAAAATCAAACCTCACTAGGAGAGTGCATCATGTGTTATGTTCAAATGAGGGAAAAAACATCCTCAATATATAGTGTCTCATGACCTTTAATTTAAAATTAGGTCATTAAAAATAGTCGACAAGGCTACAGACCAAAATCATACTATTTTTACATTAACTGCTAAGTAAATGACATAAATGAGAAAAAAGTGGGACGTCAAGCCCCTCTGAGGGAGACATTGGCCTTTTTGGGGCTAGTCCAGCATCCAGAAGTCAGACGATAGCCCTTTCTGGGCTCCTCCAAGCTGCCACACGTGCCAACCGTCCTGTCAAACTTCTACACACTCAAGGAGACGTCTAGACACCTTGGGTGATGTCCTGGACATCAAAAAGAGAACGTTCCATCTGAAGTGGGTCAACCCCCCTGGGATGGGCTCAACTAAAGTGTCCTGGTGGAACATCCTTCTTCTTCTCATGTGAAAAGGATCATCCAATCATTGTCATGTCTCTACCCCTGATGGGGTCCCAACAACCATCTGATGGGCTCTTCAGCCCCATGGAGGTCCGAACTAATCATCTCCCCATGTGTACCAGTCCAATTGGTACCTATCCGTCGGGCATGGTCCTGCACATCAAAAACTTTTCCCTCCATGGGATCATTATTCACAGGGGTCATAGCAATTCCAATCATATTTCATCATCAATTTTATCAAATACATGCATAAAACCCCTGATACATCATCCAATAGATCAAAGACATTACAATGACCTACTATACAAAGCCGAAGAAAAAGAAAAAATACTTTATTGGGCCAACATCCATAGGAGAAGTAAAGTATCTAGAGGATATCATCCAAGCCATGTAATACGAGGTGATGTGGTCAAGGGATGTCCAGACATATGGGTAGAGTGAAAGACAGGGGTGATATTACCTATGGGTGCCTTTGTAGAAGGTGAGTTGTACCCATCATGGATGAAATTCTTTCCAAGCCCTTTATTGCCTTTATTCTTTCTCTTGTTTATTGATTTTTCTTATTTATTTCAAGGTCTAACTAGAGGACACTACCTTGGCATGCTGACCAGAGCTAACAGTGTTACCCACAAGCACTTTCACAGAGATGATAAGGTTGGCTTGTGATGAGAGCCCCTTTCCCTTGGCCATGCAACCAAAGGTCACTGCCCTGGCGTGGTAACCAGATAATGGCAATGTCATACTGCTAGGTACCCATGAACATAATGGACTAGCTCGTGATGAGACCCCCCATCCTCTTATCTAGGTCTTGTTTTGTTATTTTTCTTCGGGTCCCTCTTATTTCTTGTTGAAAGGCTGTTTATTTCCTTCTCGGGGATCCCTATGTGAGGCATCTCTAGGTTTCATTTTTTTATGGATTTTATCTTTTACCAGCTACTTTTACCTTTTGGGCCTTTAGCCCCCTCTTCCCATGAGATAAGGTGTAACCCCACAAACAGATCATCCTAATGTCCAGACTAGGGGAATGGGGCAGATGAGTGGGAGATAAGATGTAAGAGTGATGATATGATGGGAGCGGATGATGGCCCTTCAAAATCCCCTAGTGGCAAACCAAAACCTATGGGTACAAATTTGCTAGGGTACCCTGTCAATCCCCCCAACCATGGTCAAGTGGGTTAATGTAAGATCCAAGCAGTTGTCATAAATAAAAGGAATTTGATGCATATATCTAAAGGTTATGATGATCAAATACGACACGTACCATGATAGTCGGACCAATTACCTCATGGAGCAAGAGTCTTCTCTGATACAAGTCCAAGTCGAAGGTGATGGATGCTGCTGCTGCTGAAAGGACAAGTCTGATGAAGGAGGAGAAATATGGGCCCTCCAAGGCCATGCTCAGGTCAATCCTTCTCTTGGTACTCCATGTCTAGGACCTGTGGGCCTCGAGACATGATCTCCTAGTTATCCATAGAAATCGGGGATAACAAATCCTGCACTGACGCTCCCCTAAACGCATCCAAAGGGTGCTAGCGCTCCCTTGGCACACACACCAGGGCGTCGTAAACATGATCGATGCTCCCCTCACCTCTTTGAGGGAGCATCAATCTAGTTCGTTGCCTAGGGATTCCTAGGGAGTTCATGATAGTCTAAAAACTACCTAAAATGAAATTCTAAACCATGAGAAATGACTAGAATGGGTTAGTGACCAACCTGATCTGGACAGATTTGAAAACAATCAACCACAACTCTGGTTCCAACAGCTTGAAAATCTCCCTCCGAAGTTGAAAATACCAATGCTATGAGAAATTAGTGAAAATGAAATGGTAAATATGATTTCTAACCCTATTTCACTATTATAGGGTTCATTTTTGCTAATATAATCTTTCTTTTGGGTTTTTAAATATTTTTCGGAGATGTCACTAATACCCTGGATGCAAATTTGTCTTCACTTGCAGGCTTTGAAGCAATATATTTCAATTTAACCTTGTAACACTGACAAACATGGTATTTGTTCTTTCTCATGCTTGAAAAAACATGAGAATGTAACTGAGTAAACTTTTATCTCTTTTTCAGACTCGTGAAGGTTAAACGAAAAAGGAAACCCCTGGAATCTCCTTTAATCTCTTTTCAGACTCTCTAAACATGAAATTATTGTCAAGTGATCTTGCTTCCTTTCACACTCGTTTAAAAGGTTTTGAAAGGGTGTCTCCCAAGTAGCAGTTTATCTCTTTTTCAGACTTCGGAGACTAATATTACGAAAATGGAAAACCCTGGATTCGTCTTTAAGTTTTTTTCAGACTCTCTAAACATGAAAAACCACCGAGTTTTCCTTCTTTGGACTCGTTAAAAATTACACATTGAAGGGCGCATAAGGGACCGAACCCTTTCTTCTTCCAGTTCGTTAAACAAGGGAAGAGGAACTTACCTAAGGTGAGTTATATCGAGCATGTGTTATCCTCCTCGAGCTCGTAAAAGAAAAAGAGGTACTTGTTTATCTGGATGGGGGAAAAATTGAAGGAAGCAAGCCAAGCCATTTTTTAGAATCGTCACAAGTCACTCTTGCAATCACCCTTGAAAACGACATGTTGTCTTTACATAAATTTTAATCCATTGAACCTTTGCACTAAACCAATACTCTGAGTTTCTTTACTCCTTTGGGTCACCCGAAGAAAGTCACAGTATCCACTACATCATCTTTTAGTCCATGTTACGTTTCTATTGTTTGTTCCTCAGTGTTCAAGGGAAGTATCCACCTTGAGAGTCAACCATCACAAATTTCCAATTTCAATACCTGTGTGAGTCCATACTCATTTGATTCACCATCTTACATCTCTATGTCAGTTTCATGTCATTGATGAGGGATACATCAAGGCCCTCCTTCGACAAGTCTTTTCCTGTCGACTTCAACACATTACCCAAGAAATTTGACTTAGAAACTAGTTAGTACCTTGGGACCTGCATGCATCAATGGAAGGCCTCCTCGCCTCTAACAATAGGTTTACATCATTGACCTCTGATCGAATGATTCCATGAATGTTCAAATTAAACTCATTTATTCACATTCATTGGATTGTACTAGGGTACCTTAGGAGTCATTGATATCACTGGTGATTTCCCTCACACTTGTTAACGGTTTACCTCAATGATCGGTAATCAAGTGGTTTCTACCATGTTGGACATCGAAAAATCTATTTCACATGGCTATATTCATACCACATCGGGATTGGGATGAAGACCCTGGGTTGACTGTTCACTCTGATATCTTTTTTACCCAGGCTGTGAAAGGAGATCATTTGAGCATGTTGATATATATACTGTCACATCGATCTACTTTGTATTGGTCCGTGGCTATTTTTTTTCATCTCGTAGATCCACTATGTATTTATCGTGGCTACGATAAGTTCATGTCATGGAATTATAGATCCACATTGTATATTTGGTGGTTATACCCTTAAGTCAATATGATTATGGATCTACAGTGTATTTGGTGGTGGCCATACCTTAAAGTCCTTTATCACTCAAGCATAGGTATGTCTGCCTTGGGTTTAAAACATATCATAAAATTTGTTTGATGGTTGTTTGCAGCTTTTACTAGGTTCTATGACTCCATACCCTTGCTTTGAAACTCTACAAAGAAATTCAATCATTAGTTTCCATCTTCTGACCTCACACTTTGTGGGGAAATCTATTACACGTCAAAATACCTCACTTTGATAATGTCTCATTTTCATTGTCGCAAGTGTCGCAAGTGTCGCACTTTTGTCACAAGTGTCACAAAAGTCATATTCTCACCATGCATGTGTCACATTGCAGAGGAAATCATAAGAACACTTGGGACATCCTCTCAGACTTGTTAGAAGATGAAAACATGTCATTTGGAAACGTTTACAAGATTTTACCTTGAAAAATAATCATCTTAAAAGTATTTTTGGAGATCAGCGCTCCCCTACCCACTTGCAGGGAGTGCTAGTGATTCTTGTCCTCTTAGCAGGGAGTGATATAGCACTCTATGGCCAACTTTCAGGGAGCGTCGATCTATTGAGAGAATCTTAGGGATGAATCCCCTTTATCTCTAAGGACAACTACGCAAAATCCAAGTCAGTTTGGCTCGAATCCAAGTTAAAGGTTGGATCTAAGGGAAATCCCACTCTGATGGAGTCATATCATCAACTCATCCCAAGAATAGCTAAGGTGGTTGAGCCTCTCAAAGCCTATATGAGGAGGAATTCTCATGGTGAAAAGGGGGAGAATATCAGTGAAAAGTATTTTCATTCTAATCGTGATATTTTGAGCAAGGGGTTGGACAAGGAGGAATTCTTGAGGTTGTTGCATCTACATCTATAGATTGTAAGCACCTTGTTATTTTCTCATTAATATAAATGCTTGGTATGTTTCCTTCAAGTCTGTGTATATTTTCATAGGCTTGTCTCTTCTTGATAAATCTAGTTTAAAATAATCTTGGTAGAATATGAAGCATGCATTTTCTTTGTTGTCTATTGAATTGTAGAACTCATTAAAGGGCTTGAAGATCAAGTTCAACATGGACCGATCAAGGACAAACTTCAGAAAAAGGTACTCATTCTTTCTTCCTCTTTTCCTTTGACTAGTTTAGCTACATTTAAAGGAATGTCAGTGTTCAATGTTAGAATTTTTTTGTCTTGGTCATAGGGGTCTAATATCCAAGAGGACATTCACCTATCCACAGGGTAATTTTCCTACAACAATCCTAGAACTTTTAGGGAGGCAATGGATTCAAAGGATGGAAAACTATGGGAAAAGACCATGGATGAAGAAATGGAAGCTTTGTATAAGAATGAGGCTTGGGATGTGGAGTTGTTGAATAGAAGGAATCCCATTGGAAGCAAATGGGTATTTAAAAAGAAGTTGAATGAAAAAGGAAAAGTGGACAAATACAAATTTTGGTTAGAAGAAAAGGGTTATTCCCAAGTTGAGGGAATTGATTTTGGTGATATTGTTTCTCATGTTTACAAGTTAACTTCTATTAGATTTATGTTATCTGTTGTTGTTGCATTTGATTTTCAAGTAGAACAGATGGATGTGAAGACAACATTCCTACATTGGGATCTGGAAGAAGAAGTCTATACGAATAAGTCAGAAGGATTTGTTGTGAATGGAAACAAGGAGCTTGTATGCAAGCTGAAAAAGTCCCTGTATGGTTTAAAACAATCACCAAGGATGTGGTATCAAAAATTTGATACTTGTATGCTGGGACTTGGCTTTACAAGAAGCAAAGAGGATCATTGTGTGTATTTTACATTAGTTGGTGATCATTTGATATATTTGGTATTGTATGTGAATGACATGTTGTTGATAGGAAACAACAAGGAGATTATCCAGGATGTGAAAACTCATTTGTCCTCTAAATTTGACATGAAGGATATCGGTGCTATAAATTTAATTTTGGGCATGGAAATTAAAAGAGATCAGAAAAACATGAAACTCTTCTTAAATCAGAGAAAATATGTGGAGACAATATTGTAGAGGTTTAATATGTAGGAATGTAAACCAGTCAGGGTCCCTATTCATGTTGGTGTAAAGTTGTTTATGGATCAATGTCCCAAGAGACATGAAAAGGAGGATGACATGTCTCATGTTTCATATGTGTGTGCAATTGGCAGTTTGATGTATGCAATGGTCTATACTAGATCATACATTTCACATGCAGTGGGAGTTTTGACAAAGTACTTGTCAAAACTAGGGAAGGGGCATTGGACAAAAATAAAGAGGGTTTTTAGGTATTTGTGTGGCACTACTAGCTATGGATTATTCTACCAAGGAAGACTAGGATTGGATAGAGTGTTGTACATACATGGCTTTGTGGATGTATACTGGACTAGAGATCTAGACTGTAAGAGATCTACAAGTGGGTATGTGTTTAACCTATTTGGAGGAGCAATCAGTTGGATGAGAAAAAGACATTTTGTAGTGGCACTTTCAACTACAGAAGTTTAATACATGGTAGCCACTCATGCAAGAAAGGAAACAATATGGTTACAAAGATTGTGTTAGGGTATTGGGTTTGGTACAACAAGTTGTAAGGATAGATTGTGATATTCAAAGTGCAATTTTTATAGTGAATAACCTGGCTTATCATTCAAAGACAAAGAATATTGATGTTCAATATCACTTTGTGAGAGACATGGTTGACAAAAAGAAAGTGTCATTGATGAATGTGGACACTTTGAAGAATGTAGCAGATTCATTAACAAAATTTGTGGCACTGATATTATCTCTTGGTCTAGAGTAACTATGGGCATTGTTGCCCTAGATTGTTGACTATGCAAGCCTATAACCCCTTGTATGCAAATAAAACAACGAGTGGGATAATATTGGGTATGTGTTATATTCTTTGCAATACTAGTTTGAGAGTCTTCTACATTGTGTCAGGCACGCAGGGGGGTTTGAGGGGGGAGGCACTAGGCCCCCCTTTCGGGTTTTGTAAGGGTTTGGGGGTAGCACCCCTGAATTGCTTTTTTTTCCTCGAGAAACATGTCACCTTTGTTTCCTCGTTTTTCATGTCACCTCGATTTTTGTGTCCACTGTTGGGCGGTTTTCGGCACATGGTTTTTAGCCGATGGTTTTCTATTTTTGGTTAAGGAATTAGGGTTGTTGACTAATCCAATTCATTGGATTAGGTTTTTGGATGTCGTTGGCTTCTATATGTATATTGTATTGTAAACAATGTATGATGTGAATGAATATAGAATATGCTGGTTTTTCCAGTTTGGGTTTCCATGGGAAAAATATCTGTATAATGTGTATTTTCCATTGTATCTTTTTTGTTCTTTTAATGAAAATCTATTTGCAGTAAATAATTGTGCAAGGTTAAAACCTACATTGAGGTATTACCTAGTCTAGTGAGAATGCATCCACCAATTGAATCTCATGCAATCTACACAAGAATTTTGAAGGTAAAACAAGTTTTTTCACCAAAGTAAATTTCAACAAGGTAAAATGGTTAAAATGATCCTAGTTTCCCATATATAGACTATTTTTTTACCCTTTTTGGATTTATTAACTCCTGGACAAGTATTGTTGATCATTTATATAGGAATTTGGAACATCTTTTTGGTACTTTCATATGGATATCTTCAATGAAATTTTAGGTAAATGTTTCAATTTGGTGTATAGTGATAGGTTTATCACTTGCATTCTGATATTTTATTATTAACCAAAACTTTTGCCAAAATTATGCCTTAGGTTGGATCCCATCAAGTTGCGACATTTCCCTCTCTTATATATTGCAGATCATAACTTATTTGGTAGTTCCCACCCTCCATGGGATACTTTAGTTATCACTCATTTTTCCTTATGGAATCCATGTTGAGTTTTTATTTGTAGGCATAGGAACCCATATTTATACCCAACATGACTTAATATTTGGGACCCCATGATTCTCTCTTATATTTTTATGGCCATGTATTGAAGGGGTTCCCATTATTATTTGTTGTTTTACAATTGCACTTGCTTATTGTCACTTTTTTTATGCATATTTCTACATTTCTATTTGCTTCATCACGTTTATCTCCATTACAGTCACTTTTTTACCTTCATTATTCATACCTAGTTCCTCTATTTTTCAACTTGTATCCTCAGAGAAGACACATCCATGAATGGACACAAATTTCCCATCATCTTGTTTTCAGTTTCTTTGCATAGGTATGTTCCATTCACTTCGAATGTAGTTGCATGCCATTGAGCCACTCGTTTTCTCCACTATAGTTTAGCACACTTTAATCTATTTTCACACTTTCCAAAACATGAAAAAGACAAAAACATTCCAAAAGCATAAAAAGAAAGGGGCAAAATAATTTTGATCTCTATTGATTCAGTTAGAGTGGGAGCTATGGATATTTGTTTCCCTTGAACATGGCACATGTTTTCATCAATGTCTTATAGTTTGGATTTAGTATTTCCTTAGGCGTTGTACCATGATTTTGATTTTTCACTCCTCCAATTAGTTATTCTTCTAGTCATTATGGAGAAGGCTTCATTGCCTCCTACTTTTTTTCTTTGTGTCATTATTCCTTTTAGATTCAGTTGTTTCACATGTTATCATTTTTCCATGCCATATGTTCAACAAAATTTTGAGCCTTCATCAACCATTCTACAATATTGTTAACCATTCATGTCCACCTTCCTTGTGTCAATATGTACTCGACGATTTATTTATTCAAAAAAAAATCTTGGTTCTTTTTTTGTGTCGACTGATGTGGGATACCTTAATTCTCTCCTTTCAATGAATTTATTCCTTTCGATGCTAGATCATTATATAGGAAGCAAGTATAGAAACCTTGATAGTACCTTGGGACTTGAAGACATTAGTGGTAGGTTTCCTCATAATTGATAGTGGGTTTACCTTATTGATTCATGATTGATTGACTCTATGAGTGTTCAACATTAGGTCATTTATTCAGTCATTAGATTGTACTATGTACCTTGGGGTCCATTTTTATTATTGTTAATTCCCCTTGTGTTTGTTAATGATTTTCACTAATGGCCAGTAATCAGGGGATTTCTACCATGATTGACATCGACTCATCTATTTACATGATGTAGATTCATATTATTGCTTACTTTGAATTGAATATCTTGGGATAGGGGCTTCCTATTTTAGTGTTTTCCTTCCTAAGTTGCACCAAATTGTACCACCACTTGATGAGTACTTTGAACACTATATTTCAATTTCATTTGTTCTAAGTTTCTTCTTTATGTATACTATGATATAAATTCAATTTGTATTTTCTTGTGGCTATGATCTTATATATGACATGGATCCACCATGTATCTTATTTCATGGCCATAGTCTTGCATTCTACTTCATGGATCTACAATGTATTTTTTTGGTGGCCATTCTTATTGTTATATCTAAGAATGTGTAATCCCACCTTAGGGGTGATTTATATTTGATCAATTGGTTTTTTATTGTAGGTAATTCTTGAATCCTTGGTCTACATAACTCCTCCTTTTTCCACTTGTCAAAGCCCATTTTTTGTAATGTATTTCAACCATCATTTCCTCTTTTGACCTCGGACATTAGGGGGAATTTGTTGTAAATCTATTTGGCACTTTGGGCCAAGAAATATGTAATGAGCCAAAATACACAGATGGGTAAGATGAATTTTCTCACAAAAGAGTTTATCTTCAAAAGGACATGAAGATCATGCTTTTTCCTAAGAAAAGAAAAGTTTCCCATGAATTTCCCATTGATCAAACATGGTTGGTCATAGGTTCCTATATAAAACTTGTGATCGTTCATTAAAGCTTTGAAAAAGAGAAAATCATAAGGAAAGGTAAAAAAATATGAGTTGACAAAATCCAAAATATCACATGGAATATGTGCATGGCTTACATGTGCACAACATGCATCCCATGCAACATTTTTATCCTCTCCTAAAGAATATATAAGTAAGAGAAAAAAAGATAAGGGAAGGGAGTCTATTGAAAGTGTCCTTATGCTGGAGAAATTGGAGAAATTTCTTGTTCGCTGATATTACCATCGTTGAGAGCTCATCATCATATTTATACTATGATTAGATATTAGGTGAGATTCCATTAGCCATTTAGTTGGCTATCTCACCATGATATGGTTCTTGTATTATGCTAAGTGATGGACGTAGACGCGTGGCTAAGGAAGAGGACTTGGGCCTTGGAACCAAGAGTCCAACAATGAAATTCAATGTATCATTCTTTTTGTAACTCTTTTGTAAATCAATATAGATCTATATTCTTTCCCCAACAAAATATATCTAATTTATTGATCTTTTAGCATATTTAATAGGGTTTTGAGTTGTAATAGTTTCAACGTTTGAAAAATTAGATTAAGGATTATTTATGTAGGTTCTTTTATCATTTTAAATGAGGAATGAGGAAGGTGTTTGTTCTTGGATGTTCATGCAGGTTTTGTAGTGGATTATTGGAGCTATAGTGAAATCAAGTGTAACTTGTGAGACACTAAGGAAAACCATCCAAAATTAGGTTATTTTCTCTCTTCCTTCTCATTTACAAGAAGCATGCCATGAAACCAAAAATAATATACAACCACACCATCAAATAAAGATAACCAACAATGCATAAATTAAATATCTAAATGCAAGGTACATGTAACCTTTAGCTCTCTAGATTCCTAGTGCTGATACAATGGTTCTTTGTATCCCATGAATAAATATTTAACCAACAAGGGAAATCACACCCTATATATATTCTATGTTGCATGTGGTTCTTAAGTAAATAAAAACTATTTGTAGAGGTAACACCTTCATGGGATATTAAACCAAAAATGAAAGAGAACTTTGTTTTCTCATGTCTATCCTATTATCACATATGTGGTAGATATGGTGGCACATATTTACAAATCATTACACTTTGAGGTCTTAGATTAATTATTAAGAACACGGGTGTGTTTCACTTTTCATTAGATAGCTTACTTATTTTTTAAGGAGGTTTTTATATACCCCTACACCACAACCTCATATTACTACCCCATTATTTAGGAAAAGAGGAAGAGACACATTGATCCTTTCAAATATCAGAGGAGCACTCACAATCATATCTCTTCTGCAATTCAAAGATCATGTTTATCTCAAATTGCAAATTTATTGTAATGTATTACTTATTTTTCTTGATTTTAAATGTTAAGAGAAACTACTCATCCTACTTTTTATCATAAACATTTACCCAAAATCAATTTTCCATATATTCTCTCTTCATTTTTAAATCAATTTAATTTTTTGTATACCTATCATTTCTCAAAAAAATTATAAACAAGTTGATAACCATTAACATTATTATTAAATTGAAATAAAATGTGTCAAATTCATTGACCAAATTATAAGACCTGCTCATAAATCTTATAAGCATATTATAATTATTATTATGACATTAAATCCCATTTTAACGTGAAGTTGTCAAATTTAATGTGGGGTTGTCTTATTTAATTCAAGCATGGCTTCATATTCCTCATATTTTAAACTTAGGTGATCATCATAATGGGCCTAATGGATAAGAACATGTGTTTCCCCCCAAGAGGTCACAAGTTCAAATCCAAAGGGGGGTAGGGTATGTATCCCTCCATAGAATTTAGTAGTAAAATCAATGCACGTAGGGGTCCCCTTGTCCCACACATAAGGGGGTATCATACACCAATTTGGTGTCTGGCTTGGTCATGACCTTAAATTATATTATTAGTAGTAGAAGTATTAGTAACTCTCATTGATACATGATCTTTTATTCGATGGACATTACATGAATTACATTAAAGAGCATATATAAAGCTTATGTGCATCATAAACGAAGAAGACAAAAATATGGAGAAAGGATGAGAAAGATGACAATAACAAAAATCTTGATAACGAATTTCATCCCAAGGATGGACTATGTCTCCAGGACCACTTCGAAGTGGAGAGGCATTTATATTATCTCAGCAAAAATTGGCATAAATACATTGCTATACCTCAAAACTAAAAATGGTATGAAGATATGTTTCTCGGATGCAAAATATGACTGCACTAGTGGAATTGTGGTGAGAAATAGTGAAAAAACAACTGTCAAAATGTCAAATTTTTTCATTGCTCATCCCAATCCCCCCTGGGCACTTCATCTTGATTTTCATTCAACTATAGTCTACAATTATGATTTTGCAAGCATAGGAAATTGTTGTTGGTATATTTATTACGGGCAGACAGAAGGTAGAGTATTTGTTTTTCATTGATGGAAAGCTCAGCACGATGATGATGAACAAGAGAAAGTGGCAAGACTAGTAGCACAACGATGATCACATGGCAAGATCAAAAC
The DNA here is from genome assembly GCA_009831015.1 of Picea engelmannii. Taxonomy (NCBI): domain Eukaryota; kingdom Viridiplantae; phylum Streptophyta; class Pinopsida; order Pinales; family Pinaceae; genus Picea; species Picea engelmannii. The sequence continues at coordinate 1,572 of WSFP011498961.1, read as the reverse complement.
TGTAAACTCCAGGAGTCAAGGAAGAAAATCACAGCAGAAAATCCTGAAATGTGATAGATCAGAGCATGTCAAAGACTCCATTTCAGAGTTTCGCAGATCGAGAAATCAGAGTTTCAGATACCGGGAGTTGGAGGAGTCAAGAGTCTAGACTCTTCATCACAGGAGTCCCGAAGTCGAGAAAATGAGAAACGTCGAAATCCCGAAACAGACACATCAACAAAGAGTTTCACAGACCGGGAAATAACTCCATTTTGGAGTTTCAGATAATGAGAGTTGGAGGAGTCAAGAGTCAAGACTCTTCATCACAGGAGTCCCGAAGTCGCGAAATGTGAAATGCCAAAATCAAGAAACATGCACATCAACAAAGAGTTTCGCAGACCGGGAAATAACTCCATTTCAGAGTTCCGGATACCGGGAGTTGGAGTGTCGAAACACTTCACCACAGGAATGCCAAAATGCGAAAAACACCTTTTGGTGTAGGTTTCGGTTACCAGGAGTTGGAGTATCGAAACACTTCACCACAAAAATCGCGAAATGCCGAAATGCGAAATTGCCACATGGAGTTTTGGGGATCGCGACATGGATTTTCGGAGTTTCGGGGATTGCGACATGGAGCGTTAATATATCTCATCACAAGAATTGCCAAAATCATGAAATGCCGAAAGGAAATATTGTGAGTCTCGAAGACTCGAAGGGAAAAATGTTGAAATCTCGCCAGTTGTTTGATTAGGAAAATAAGGGATTAGATTATGAATTTTTGTGGACCATTGATCTGGATCCATTTCAGGGATCACGACTTGGAGAGTTGAGATGCTTCGCAACAGGAATTCACGACATGCGAAATCATGAATTGTCGAAATACGAAATGCAAAAGACATTTTGTTTCTTGTAATCCAACGGTGCAGGTGAATTCAAATATGATCGAAGGGCTACTATTTCACCTCACAGTTAATTGAATAGTTACAATTTAGTTAGCAAAAATGATTCATGATTCTTGATTGGTTGGTGATTCAGTTGCTGAGGCGTGTGTGAATAAAAGAAGATATGAGATGACTATGCAATGTTGGTCGTTCTGAATGAAAAATGAGTTGAACTGTAAGAAAGGGAAAATTATAGTATGCGCAGTGTGATACTGACACTATGTGCAGTGTGAGATAAAACTAAAAGATGAGTAACATATGAGGAATAGAAAAAATAAAGAGTAGAATTGCATAACAACTTGAAGCAGAGGAGAATTGCAGAACAAACAAAGGCAGAGAATAATTGCAGAATAGCTTGAAGCAGAGAAGAATTGCAGAATAGACAGAGGAAGATAACAATTGCAGAACAATCAAAAGCAAACCATATTTACAGAACAAAGAAGAAGTGGTAAGAATCGATTTATCTGTGTTGTTGGTTATTCAATCATTTATTTATAATCAAGGAGGTAGGGTGGTTCTAGGGAGGACTGTTGTCCTCAGAGGTTCAAGTGGGTGCTTGAACATAGGGAGTTGTAGCTTCCATCTGGTTGCAGCCAGAAAAACCAGGGTGGCAGGGTGGTGCAAGGGAGAACAGTTGTTCTCTATTATACAG
>ML886004.1:14148-26794 GCA_009831015.1 Picea engelmannii | reverse complement strand
CATAGAGGAGTCTGGAATATATGGGGTCGAGCCCACTTGGGATTTTTTTGTGGATGTGGTAAAGGAACAGTACTACCCTGTTGGCAACTATGAGGAACAATACATGAGATGGACCACACTTCGGCAAGAGAGGGGCCAAGCAGTTCCAGAGTTCACCAATACCTTCCATACATTGCGCACCAAGCTAGGTATCAAAGACTCCGAACGACATTTGGTTTTGAAATACCATGGGGCTCTACATAGATACATCCAAACTGAAATGGATTTTCTGGACATCTTATCACTCGGTGCTGCCTATCGATATGTTGTTAAAATCGAGCAGAAATTTAAGCACCAGAACAAACGGGAGTTCGGGTCTACAAATCCACAACAACCAAAATATAACAAAGACAACCCTAACAAACAGTCTCCCGAAAACCAGTCCAAGCCACAAGAAAAGAAGGGTCACGGGAAGACAAAGAAGGACACCGGAAAATGGTGCGATTTTCACAAAAGCCCCTGGCACAACATGGATGAATGTCGCTCAAAACAATCATTGGTAGCCGAGATCAAAGACAAGGAGCCGAACCCTGATTCAAAATCTGATTCTGAAAATACTGGTAAAAGACAGATCATCGATGCAGACCCCACTGCTATTGTTGCGACTGCAACAATTCAACCAGAAGAACCAACATATCCAGAAGAGGGGGAGCGCCTTTTTTATTCACAGATGTGGGTGAAGGATACCCTGCTGCATTTTATTGTTGATAGTGGAAGCCAGAAGAACCTCATCTCAGTAGAGGTCGTCAAACAGTTGAGATTGTTGACAACACCGCACCTGCAACCATACAACATCGGGTGGCTTCGCCAAGGACGAGATCTTCGTGTCAGCCAGTAGTGTCGATTGTCATATGGCATCCAACCCTTCAAGGATGAGGTATTATGTGATGTTGTCCCACTGGATGTCTGTGATGTTCTCTTGGGCCAACCATAGATGTGGAAACGCCATGCTATCTATGAGTCTCGACCTCGTAGTGTCATTATTACTCTGGGGGGTCATCTCTACAGGATACCAGAGGTAGTTCCAACTACTACCCCACCTAAACAGTGTCGCAAGGTAGTATCTCATACTACAAAATTCATCTTATCCACTATCTGTTCAAAGGGTGAACAAAAGGACACTGCAGCCACCACAGCTTCGGACAAAACACCTTCTATCCAACAGAAGCAGGTCGACAAGGTTGCAACAAAGCACGCAAATTCCTTCTACACACAGTCATCTCATGTAGCTATACTGGTTAAAAAGGTCCAAACCTTCTAGCCACAAGTTTGTGACGACCTTCAACAAACCAAGCAACGCAACGGTTCCAACAAGGCAAGAAACTCACCAAGATGCAGATTCAACAAACGTTTTTCCCTCTCCCCCGGGAACTCAACGCAATGGATACCATTGCTTCTTAAGGAGGAAGGATTGATCCAGGTGGATATCGGTGGCCACCCACCTTTTCCAAATGGCTCAAAATAGTTTTCTGACAATTTTGGCAATTTACTATTTTTAGCAGGTTTTAACTTCCGGGGCCATTTTGAGGGTCCAAATGAAGGTTTTTCAAGATCGAGGTTCTCAATGATAGCCAAAGGCATGATTGAGCCCCCAAAATGAATCTCCTCGACGATACCTTTCCAACGAGCTATCACACGCCTAAAACGAAGATCGTATGTAAAAGTTACGACCCCGGGAAGTTGATGTACTCACTTACCCAAACGGGGCCCACATGACTTTTGGCGCTTCATCTCCTAGGGTTAGGTTTTTGGATGTCTAGGACTTTTGGCATTCCCGTCTGATGTAAAAGGGCCTTCCGAGCATCATTGTAATCATCTTCTTGCGAATGCGAGTAGTCGTCACATCTCTTCTCAGAGATAAGCTGCCACCATTCTAGCGAGTCTTTCACTCTGTATTTTTACAGTCTCTGTACATTTCTCTGATTAATAGAAATCATGTATTATTATATATCTGTGTTTATGGTTGCATCTCTGATACATTCCTGTTATATTATTGAATATATGAAATATCTCTGTGCATTTCTTTATTATATCTCCACTCTCATTTCGTGCCGAAAATAATCCGGATCAATAGCCCAGGTTATGCTCTACTACAAACTCTTGAAATACCGAAGGTTGAAACCTCAAAGTTTCATGGACCGTCAATCTTAGATCCTTCAGGGTCTTTCTTTACCATTCAATCGAGGGCAGTGGAAGGATAGAATAAGTGGGAGTATTAACCGACATCAAACGATAGTCACTACCTCGTGACCACTTTGGCAGATAATACTCCGGAGAGGTTGAAAGGTTGGGGATTGCAAGAGTCGCGAAATCACGAACTCCTGCCAGCCGCTCGATGAAGTAGCTAATTTGAGTAGCATCCCCACCATTGGATCCATAAGAGGACAAGAACACAAATCACACCATTGATCTGTGATCATGATCAATGATGAAGAAAATACCCATGGTCAAATGTTGGTAAGTGTTGAATGATAAGGCAGAATTAAGAGACTGTCAATTGCCGATCAAACCGTCCAGTCATCGTTTCGACAAGTTTCCTTCGACATGATTTGAATGTTGAGAGGTTCCAATATCCCGAAGTCTTGTACCTCTGAAGTCCCAAAGCCTGAAAGGCTAAGCTCATTTTTTAGTGTAACTAAGGGTTCTAGTGTCTTGGTCTTGTGGGACTTTGACAAGCCCCTGAGAGCTACGCTCTTAAATCTTATCTGAGATTTGGTTAAGCTCACAGAATTGAACCTGTGGTCACTCAGAAGAATGGTTTGAAGGAAGCACCCTTCATCCATAGAGCTCGAATTCTATATCAGGATTAGGTAATTTTCGAGGGATTGACAGGATTGGAGCAGTCTCGAAGATTCTGTCCTGACTCTATATTTTCGGATTTGGTCCTTGGGAAATCCCTTTGAGGATTTTCCAACCAGCACATAAGCCAAAGCCTTATGCCCCCAAATTCATTTAATACCCATTACTATTAGTTATCCTTTTCTAAACAGAGGTAAGCAAAAAACCATTTACAAAATATGATATCCAAGATTTGCTTCAAATTTCCGAGACCGTGAGGCCATCAAAGACACAAATTATACCATTCAAACAAGATAAAATATTATGCCATCGTCTAGCTCAAGAAAATACACATTACAACAAAACAATCAAGACAATATAAAACTCAGAGTCACACTTATCTGAAATTTGAAATTAGTTGGTAGGTGCTAAAAGGGGTGCCCTTTTCCACCCAACCATAGGTATAGTTTCTCTTGAAGTATTCCTCAACTGGTCACCCCCTAGCTAGATCATGATGTCATAAGAGAGGTTCTTCTTGTGCTCGGCAACAAAAAGGGACAAAGGTTACTCTCCTTTTCCCACAGGAACCTAGCAGTCCAGTTTTCTATCCACCAAGCAAGGGAGCCTATTGTGATTGCTCACTCAATCATTCCAACTCCCTTTATCAACTTGATTAGAAAACATTGTCCAAGTGCTCCTGAACCCAAAAAAAATTATTTTATCAGTCCTCTTCAGAACCCGAGAACCTCTCGTGCTCTTCTCTTCTCGATTCGTCCTGACACCCATTCGTGTGTCCTCTCTTTTGCCCTTTGCCCGCGATTTTACCTTTCTTTTCTTGCCTTTCCCAACAAGATTTCGTGGTTCAGATTAGGAAGTTTCTAGATGGGTCTCTACCCATATCCTCATTGACTCTTGAGGGAAGACATCCCAACTACTAGCCTGACTTGTAATTAAGTTTTTCTAGGCCAGAAGAATATTCTGGGTCTGTACAATTTATATCCAGCTGAGTATCGGCCTGGAAGGGGTCATCTCACCATTACTGGTTCCCCTTACCATCCCTCTCACGCATCATGATCTATCTGGAAACCCTCTTTCAACAGTCACGCCACAATTTCATTTTATTTAATAACAAAATATATACATTACCTTCTATAGCAGGTTTCATTGTCTGTCCAACATTCACATGACAGATCTGTCTATAGTCTTGTTCACAATAATAATAATATTTACGATTTGGGGGAAATAGGGGTGTTACAATCCCCTCCCCCTTAAAAGGAACACCCCCCCGATGTTCTACCCGTCGTTGTGGTTTTTATGTACAATAATGAACAAAAATGGGTATGCATGTTTCATGGCATCCTCCAATTCCCATGTAGCTTCATCTGGACCAAAGTGTTTACATTGCACCTTGACCTGGGCATTGGTTCTGTTCCTGAGTGGAATCTCTTTCCTGTCTAGTATGCATTGTGGTTCTGGCATGAATTCTCCCTCTAGTTCCACCTGGATCACAAACCAGTCAATTATATGATTAGAATCATGTACATATTTCTTCAATAATGAAACATGGAAAACATTATGTGCTTTTACTGTGGGACGAAGTGCTAGTCTATATGCTACAGGTCCCATTCTGTCTAGAATTTCAAAGGGTCCAAAAAACCGAGCTGCCACCTTGGAACAAGTTCCCATTCTCAAAAAACTTATTCTTTGTCTGAAACGAAGATACACATGATCCTCTACTTTGAATTCCCTAGGAGTCCTATTTTTGTCTGCATAGCTCTTATGTCTGTCCTGAACTATCTTCAGATTTTGTTTTATTTGAACTATTTGTTGTTCCATTTCTTTTAATAGTTCTGGCCCAAGGGTTATTCTTTCTACTGGGTTATTCTAGTTGATTGGAATGTTGCGCTGTCTACTATATGAAGCCTCAAAAGGGCTCATCTTCAATGACTCCCAATAGCCATTGTTATAAGCAAATTCTACCAATGGTAGGTAGTCTTCCCACTTCCTGGGCTAATGCATAACATGCATATTTAACATGTCCTCTAATACATGATTTACCCTCTATGTCTGTCCATCAGTTTGAGGGTGATAGGTTGTACTAAATAACAATTTAGTTTCAAAACCAACAAACAAAGATTTCCAAAAAATTGAAGTAAATTTTGTATCTTTGTCTGATATGATTGCCTTAGGCATTCCATGTAGTCTAAATATTTATTTCATGAAGATATTGGAAATATCTATTGCCTTGCAAGTTGAATTCATAGGAATAAAGTGAGCAACCTTGCTTAGATTATCCACAACTACCATAATGGCATAATTATGCTTGGTTGATTTAGGTAATCCGGTGATAAAATCTATGGAGATAGTTTCCCATTTCCACTCTGGAATTAGTAGGGGTTGCAAAAACCCTGCTTGGTGTATGTGCTCCACCTTAACATCCTGACATTCTAAGAATTTTTCCAAGTAGTCAACTATGTCCTTCTTCATTATGGGCCAATAAAATAGTTTCTTGGTGGTTGTGATCATTTTCTGATAACCAGGGTGACCAATGTATGGTATTTTATGTAGTTCATCCATTATGAACCTCTTCAAGTCGTTCCAATTTGGGATATACAACCTACCTTTGTAATTTAGAAAGCCATCATTCAACAATTGATATCCCTCATACTTCAGCCCTGTGGGATCTTTCTCTAGGCATGCTTTCACAATTTTGAAAAACTCATCTACTTCTTGTGCACTTTTGACCCTCTCCTTGATGTCTAATTCACAGGTACTCACAGCTGCCAAGTGAATCACCTTCATACTTCGATTGAGGGAATCAACCACTATGTTTTCCTTTCTCTTAATATGTTTGATTTCAAAATCAAATTTACTAAGGAGAGCCATCCACCTAGCTTCCCTAGCACCGAGTTTGGGCTAGTCAAACAAGTATCTCAACCTATTGTGGTCGGTCATAAGTACAAATATTCTTCCTAGGAGGTAATGCCTCCACATTTTTAAAGCATGTACTATGGAAGCCAATTCCAAGTCATGTGTCACATAATTTATTTCATGTTCATTTAATTTTTTGGATTCATAACAGATTACATGGCCTTCTTGCATGATGACTCCTTCGAGTCCTTCCTTGCTAGCATCTGTACACACTAGGAATTCCTTGTTTGGGTTTGAAATTTTCAGCACTAGTGCATTGGTTAAAATGTGTTTTAGTTGGTAAAAACTCTCTTCACACTCTGTTGTCCAAATAAATTTAACTCCCTTTTTCTATAGGGAGGTGATTGGACAACAAATCCTGGAGAACCCATTTATGAACCTCCTATAGTATCCTTCTAGGCCCATAAAGGATATGATTTCAGAGACATCCCTTGGTGTAGACCAATCCATGATGGATTTGATTTTTTCAGGGTTAAATTCCACTCCTTCCTCAATGATGACATGGCCTAAGTAATCAACCCTTTTGGAAAATAAATCACACTTACTAAACTCTGCATAGATCTTGTGTTCTCTTAGCACTTGAAACACTGAATTGATGTGTTCTTCATGCTCTTCCATGCTCTTAGAATAGATCATAATGTCATCTATGAAGACCAACACAAATCTGTCCAAGAACTTACTGAGTACATTATTCATCAGACACACAAAGGTGGCTGGTGCATTGGTAAGCCCAAATGGCACTACCAAAAATTCATAGTGCCCATACCTTGTCCTAAAGGTTGTTTTATGCATGTCTTCATCCTTAATTCAGACTTGATCGTATCCAGAGCTGAAGTCAATTTTTGAAAATATTGTAGCACGCCTTCGCTGGTCAAACAGGTCATCAGTTTTGGGAAAATGATACTTATTCTTAATTGTCATCTTGTTGAGTTGTCTATAGTCTATGCATAATCAGAGGGTGACATCCTTCTTCTTCACAAACAAGGATCGTTCTCCCCAAGGGGACACACTAGGCTGGATGTAACCTTTGTCCAACATCTTCTTCAACTATAGTTTGAGATCAATTAGATCCGATGTACTCATTCTATAGGGTGCTCTAGACATTGGCACCGCTCTGAGTACAAGTTCTATTGAGAAATCAATATCCCTTCTTGGAAGTAGACCTAGTACCTCTTCTGGAAATACATCTTTGTACTCTCTTAATATAGGGTGGTACCCTAAAATGATTTTACTACTCTCAACAAAGTTCAGTACTTGTATTGCATACAAAGGACATCCTTTTCTGCAATACTTCTTCACTTGAAGGGCTGATATTTGTCTCACTGAGACAAGTTTTTGAATTCCTTGTAGAGTTGTTTTCTCCCCTTCCTCATCTTCACATTCTAACATTTTATTGTAACAATCTAACTTGTCTTTATGGGCTGCCAACCAATCCATGCCAAGCAGCATGTCATAAGATCATAAAGGAAGTATATTTAGAGTTGTTTGGGTGGCTAGCCCATTCATAATGAATTGGCATGCTGGTAAGACCTATGTTACCTTTGTTTTTGTTCCCATGGTTAGCTGTACCAGCCATGATTTAGCATGTTTTACAGGCTGCAATATACATTTCTAAATAGTTTAAGGGGTGACATAACTCATATTAGAACTAGGGTCAATCAAAATAGAAACATGATGGTTGACAATCATACCTTCCATCTCCACCACTGAAGCTTGGTGGTTAGCTTGTCTATTTTCCAGGGAAAAAAATATTTGTGGCACGCTCCTAACAACATTACTGACTGTGGTAGCTTCCTAGATGTTATAGACTCTCCTATTGTCTTGCTGGCTATGTGGGTAGCCTCTCAAAAAACGTTCTTCTCCACATCCCCAACACTTCAAGGTTCTTTTTTTGTATTATCAATCTTTCCTGGGGCTGATCCCAAGGGTTTATTTCCACCCTGAGATGGGAAATTTTACTGATACACACTTTTAGTGGGAAGGCTCACCTTAGAGCCTTTCCCATGGTTCCTAAATCTTGAGGATTTAAACCCCTTCTTCTTGAATCCCAATTTGCTCTCCTTTTTCCAATCCTTATGAGGTTATGCCTTGTGCTTGAATTTCTCCTAGAAGTACCTTGCCTTCCTAATGGTGTCTTCTAAGGTCTTAGGTTCATCAAACTCAATCCTGTCTCAAAAGGATTGAGGCAGTCCGCTAATGAACCGTTGTATCTTTGTCTTTTCATCCTTGATATAAGACACATACCTCATTATCTCAAGGAATTCATCTATGATGAGCTATCCTAGCTTGAGTTCATATAACTCCTTAGTCTTTTCATCATAGTACCTCTCATATAGGTACTTTTTCTTAAAGTATTTATCAAAATGTCTCCATGACAACTCCTTCTCATGATTTCCTTTCACATTCCTAAGGTCCTCCCACTAGATGGAGGCCTTTCCATTCAAGTTGAAAATGGTTATTCGCGCCTTTAAATTTTCAGAGTAGTCATGGACTCTGAAGTACTTCTTTATGCCAAGTAGCCAAGCTTACACTTCTTCCCCCTTCTTAATCTCTCCATAAAAAGTGGATGGCTTAGCTTTCTTAAAATCTTCAGGGTCACAACCCTTTTAACACTTTTTATCCTCTTTCTTCTCCCTTGAAGGGGTGAACTGGTCTCACTACTAGACAATTCATTGGAGCTATCAGTTCCCTTAGTAGAGAATTCTTCAGATGAATCCTTGGTGTTAACATGCCTCTTGGCTCCATGTTGGGCCTTCTTTGAGGTGCTTCTTCTTGTGTTGTTACTTTCAAGGCCATGTTTTTGTATCTCAAGTGGACTTTGGTTTTTCTTAGTATTATGTCCATCCACATTATTGGCTGCTGGCCCATGTTTCAAATGCCTTTGTATATATGATAGGATTTGCAATAGGACTGCATTAATTTTAGTTTTTTTTTCCTGTTCTTTTATTAGCCTTTCATTGTGTGCCTTACAACTTTGTAATTCTTCCATAAGGCTTCTTATGGTTTCAGTTAAATCAGGAGGGGTTTCCACCACCCTCCTCTCATCAAAATATTCTTCTTTATTATGTGAGCTTTCTCTAAACTCATGATGTGTCACCATTCTTCATGTTGTAGTTTCCTTGTTGTCCACTGATTGTTTGAGTGTTGATAAGAACATTTTCGGTTAGTCAGCTGTCCTCAAATTCTATGAACAACACGCATAATTTTTGTACAGAAAAATTATCTTCAATATTCCACATATAATATCAGCATGTAGTTCATATTTAAAACATGTAACCACAATAGAAAGTTTCATTCCTCTCTTCAGTACTAGATTTTAAATAAGCTCTCATGGATGGATAGGGTAGGGTACCCTTCCCCTTAAAGGTTTTCTGTTAAAATTTATTTCCTCTCTTTCATGATCCCAAGCAGGACAAGTGTTGTTTCCTGCTCTGATACCACTCTGTCCCACACTCGACCCCCTAAGTACTCTTTTTAAGGGACGGGGTATAAATTTTCCAGTTTCCTACAACTCCCTAGATTCCTTGGATGGGGACACCATCGCCTAGTGCTCACATAGAGCTTTCCAACGACTATAAACTCATCCACAATCGATTTTTGGTTTGAAAGGTATGGCTTTCCAAAGTTTTTAGGGCGTCATTGGCCGATGGCCACACCCTTCGTCACGTGGCATCTAGGTCGCATCGCTTCTCTCGATGTCGTCTATGATCATGGCACTATCGTGACCCATGTAATCATCCTCTGACAACGACGTGGCCGCGGAAGGAGGGGTTACATGGAAAATGTCCCTAGGTCTTTGTGGATATCAACCCTTCGACAATTCTTATGCAGGTCCAATAACTTCCCCGGAGACTTGAAGTCCCAAAGTCTCTTTTCACTCTAGGATTTATGGTGGAGTTTTATCCACCCTTAGATCTGACGGTTGATATGTATCCACACTTAAAACATGGTTTAGACTTGACAAGNGGTTCCCACACCTAACTCGTGACTAATCCCACGACTCCACATAGAATTATCTAGGATTGCCACATCACAATGGTGTGTGCGGGCTCATCCAATCGGATCTTGACACTACAACAAGGGAACTTTGATGCTTCAACATTTACCACACCCTCCTATATCCTCAAATCTCCCAGAGGCCCAGAGTTCTGAAGTTATGGACTCCCAAAGAGGGTCCCATGCGTGTACTTATGAAAACAACTTAAGGTTAATCACATGATTTCTTTAATCCCATTAATTAAGTAATATTCGGCCTTCGGGCCATAGCCCAGGTTACACTCTACTGCAAAATCCCAAAATCCCGAAGTTCCACAGACCGTTGATCTTAGATCCTTCGGGATCTTTCTCGACCATTCGATCGAGGGTAGTGGAAGGATAGAATAAGTGGGAGTATTAACCGACAACAGATGGTAGTCACTACCTTGTGACCACTTCAGTTGATAATACTCCAAAGAGGTTGAAAGGTTTGGGATTGCAAGAGTAGTGAAGTTGTGAAATCACAAACTCCTGCCAGCCTCCTGATAAAGTAGATAATTCAGATAGCATCCCCACTGTTGGATCCATAAGAGGAAAAGAACAAGAATCACACCATTGATCTTTGATTGTGATTAACGATGAAGATAATACCTGTGGTGAAATGTTGGTAGGTGTTGAACGATAAGTCATATCCCACGATAACGAATAAGAAACCGTCAATTGTCAGTCAAATCGTCCAGTCACCGTTTCGACAGGTTGCCTTCAAAAGGATTTGAATGTTGAGAGGTTCCAACATCTCGAAGTCCCAGAACTCCGAAGTCCCGAAGCCTGTAAGACTTAGCTCCTTTTTTAGCATAACTAAGGGTTCCAGAGTCCTGTTCTTATGAGACTTTGACAAGCTCCCAAGAGTTATGCTCTTAAATCTTATCTGAGATTTGGTTAATCCCACGAACTTGAGCATGTGGTCACTCAAAATAATGGCTTGAAGGAAGTTCCCTTCATCCAAAGAGCTCAAATTCTATAACAGGAAAAGGTAATTTTTTTTATGGATTGACAGGACCAGAGAAGTCTCGTAGGGTCTGTTCCGACTCTATATTTGCAGATTTGGTCCTTGGGAAATCCCTTTGAGTATTTTCCAACTAGCACATAATCCAAAGCCTTATGCCCCCAAATTCATTTAAAACCCATTACTATCAATTATCCTTTTCTAAACAGAGGTAAGAAGAAAACCATTTACTAAATATGATATCCAATCTTTGCTTCAAATTTCCTAGACCGCTAGGCCATCAGAGCCACAAATTATACCATTCAAACAAGATAAAATATTTTGCCATCGTCTAGCTCAAGAAAATACATATTACAACAAAACAATCAAGACAATATAAAACTCAGAGTCACACTTATCTAAAATTTGAAATTAGTTGGCAACTACTGAAAGGGGTTCCGTTTTCCACCCAACCATAGGCACAATTGCTCTTAAAGTATTCCTCAACTGACCACCCCCTAGCTAGATCATGATGCCATGAGAGAGGTTTTTCTTGTGCTCATTAGAAACAAGGGACCAAGGTTACTCTCCTTTTCCCATAGGAACCTGATAGTCCAGCTTTCTATCCACCAAGCAAGGGAGCTTGTTGTGATTGCTCACTCAATCACGGTAACTTTGTTTATCAGTTTGATTAGAAAACATTTTCTAAGTGCTCATGAACCTAGAGCAACTTATTTTCTCAGTCCTCTTTAGAACCTGAGAGCCTCACATGATATTCTCTTCTCGATTCCTCGTCAAATCCATTCATGTGGCATCTCTTCTTCCCTTTGCCCATGATTTTACCTTTCTTTTCTTACCTTTCCTAGCAAGATTTCATGGGTTAGATAAGGAAGTTTCCAGATGGGTCTCTTCCCATCTTCTCATTGAGTCTTGAGGGAATACTTCCCAACTACCATCTTGACTGGTAATTAAGTTTTTTTGGCTAGAAGACCGTTCTAGGTATACACAATTTATATCCAGTAGAGCACTGGCCTGGTAGGGGTCATCTCACCATTACTAGTTCCCCTTACCATCCCTCTCACACATCATGATCTATCTGGCAACACTCTTTCAACAGTCATGCCACAATTTCATTTTATTTAATAACAAAATAGATACATTACCTTCTATAGCAGGGTTCATTGTCTGTCCAACATTCACATGATAGATCCGTCTATAATATTGTTCACAATAATAATAATATTTACAATTTGGGGGAAACAGGGGTGTTACTTCCACATACTTTGTTTGGTTGATATACAATTTCTTGTTTTGGTGGTTTCTCTTTACCTCAATCCCCAAACAATAGTGTAACTCACCCAATTCCTTTGTGTCAAATTCACATTATAAGACTTACCAAGTCTCCTTGACTAGTTGCTTACGATCACTAATCAAAATAATATCATCATCATATAATAAAAAAATAATGAATTTATTACCTTCTTGATTTTAAGTAAACACAATGGTCCATTTCACTTCTTATGAACCCTTGTTCCACAATATATTTGTCAAACCCTTTTCACCATTGTCTTAGGCATTGTTCAAGCCATACAATGATCTATTTAATTGACACTAGATGTCTTCCATCCTTTCTACCACAAATCCTTCTAGTTTATTCAAGGAGATTTCTTCTTTGAGTTCACTGTCAATCGGTTCAATAGGTGAACTCTGCTACATTAAATTATCAACCTGGGGATCATAAATTGATTCAAATCCAGGTTCAAATTCTTGGAGTGACATGTTGTGCCCTTTAATGGGTCTATAAGATGCTCTTGTTGTTGAGCCCTCAATACTCTGAAAATGCTCGACCACCCCATGTTCTCTCATGGATTTCGGGGAGGTTTTCTGTGGACATAGTGAGCCACATGTGTATATATATATATATATATATATATATAT
>ML886004.1:0-14048 GCA_009831015.1 Picea engelmannii | reverse complement strand
GGAAGAGGGAAATGTTACAATATATTGCAGCTATTACCCTTGTTGTTATAAACATGAGTTTCCTCCCTATCTTATATATACCATAACTTATCATTTATCAATATAACAATAAACTTCAATATTTTATTCATGGAGATTTCTTCATTCATTTAATTGAATTATTAAGTGCTAGCCAACCATTAGGTGTGCAAGTATCCCAACCATTATTGTCACTATTATATTATTTTCAATTTATGCAAGTGTGATCCCTTTTGGGTACTAGGGATGTAACAAGCGGTATCAAAGCTTCAATCACGCTTTGTTGGTGTTTTTTTGTTAGGTCTTAAAAATAAAAGAGAGAAGAAAATGACAATCAATTACTATCATTTCACTGATCTGGGTTGAGTTTCAAGAGCAATTCATATCTTTATCAATGAAAAGAGAGAGAGATTATAGCTACAATTGAAGGGAAAAGGGTATGTGGATTCCATAAACCTAGAATATTATGGAATCCACATACCCTTTTCCATAGAATATACTAAATAGATCCAAAAACCAAAGACATGAAATATGGTACTACACATATTATAATATATTATCAAGGAAAAAACAAGCTACATGAAATTTGGACATTTGAACAAAAAATTACAAGTTAAATGAGTACATCAATAAAAAATAATATACTAACCTTGCAAGTTCAAAATTTGAGCTATGTAGATTGAGAATTGGATTTGTTCAACCGGTGGGTGACGGAAAAAATAAACATCTTAAACAAAAGCCAAGAACAGTGTCGCAACTATAGCAATTGTGTCGCAAAGTCTCTTAAATTCACATATATATAGATCAAATAGTCAACTAGCCGTTAACACCGACCAATGAGATAGTCAAACGTTTAATCGCTATTGCCACGAAAGTTCGTTGCTATTGCGACAAAAATCCTGACTAGGTTAAAATACAATTTTCGTGGATATTGCGATGAACTTTCGTGGCAATATCGACGAAAATCCCACCCTGTTTAAAAAAAAGATGAAACTAGTGGAAGCATGGAAAATTTTCGTGGAATAATCCGCCCATATGTAGTAGTGCCCCCTAGCGCTAGAGGGTTTACTCATCCATCTTATCAAGCTCCATGTGCATCGTTAGTTTTTTTATGAAGAACATATTTATCCAAATATGGATCTCTTCTAACATCCTCTTTCTTGGACCTTCTTCAAACTTTCTTTCAACCTCGCTGAAAGAATCACTATATTCTATAGAAAAATCAACAATGTAGCCTTCCTTTACTCATGAAAACCAGAAATCAATGGCTTGAGTCCACTTTTTATCCAATGCATTTATACTATAAAGCTTGGCTTAATCCCATACTATTGGCTTCGATGGTAACACCATCGAATTAACTTCCGCTTGTATTTTTAACCATTCATGCAACAAACATGGAAATTCTGTGAAAAATAGTTCTTGCAGATCAGAGTAAATATATCTGCCTTTCCATTCTTTCATGTTCACTCGCAATCCTTTCATCCCTCATAGGAAAAACTCATCCTCCTTCGCTTTTATCCAATATTGAATCTCTTCCTTAGACATACGCCACCACATTTCTCTTTTCCTCCATCAATCTCAACAAGACTTCAGTTCCTAGAAACAAAACTATTTATTGGTGTTTTTCAATTTTGTTTTATCAGTACACACTTTCGCACGCACTAACCTTCTTAAAACTAGGGGTTTGAGACCCAGGGTTCGTCCAGAGCATGTCCAAAAAAAATCCCTAAGCACTGACATATTAATCCTCAATCGAGGTCAAGGAATATCTCACCCGAGATGCAGAGAGGATCACAGAGACCATAAGGTCTTGTGTCGGGGATGGAGGATCGAACATAATTAATAATATTGGCATCCATGCAACTCATATAGGATCATCTAGCAAGGACTAAGAATTAAAACAATACACACACATGTGTTACCCATTCATAACAAACACAAGATAAAAAAAAACTTCCATATCTTTATTACTGGATGTATTCCATCATATTATAGATATACATTGTGTTGAATAATTGAGTTGAAAAACCATAAGACTTCATCTCATTACTATATAAACAATGGGAATATAATAGTATGCGCCTTGCGTTAATCTTTAATATTCAAAAAAATACAAGACACAAAAGACTTCTCCATACAACACAAGATTACAATTGGCTAACTCAAATCTCTGAGACTAATGCATTCGGAAATTAACCAGCCTACTTTTCGAGCTGAGATCTTTCTTTTATATCTCTTTCCATTGGGGAGCAGTGTCCTTCACTATTCTGATCCACTCACTTGTATGATCTAATGGCCTCACACGCTTCTAGTACATGCTAGGGCTCCACGTAGGTTCTCTGCATCAGGGCCAATATTAATTGTCTGGCCATCTCATCTTCTAGCTACCCCACGTATTCATCTACTGTTGGAATCAAACATTCTAGGAGATATACCAATGATTCCTTTCTTGTTTCCGACGGGCATATTCTTGGTTTCTGACACAACTAACAAAATTCAAATCAACGTGCTCAACTGACAGAACTCAGACCATCGCGCCCTTGACCTCCTTTATACTTGGTGCACTGCTTAACAAAACCTAGTCTAATGCGCGCACTATGGAATTATTTCATGCATCTCCTTGGGCGCTCGCAAAACTACTAGATGAGCATGCACAAATTTCGTTTGTGGTGTGCAAAACTGAACCCAAATTTTTTTGTGCCAAGAGAAGAATCTGAGGTTGAATCAAAAGAAGAGTTTACAAAAGCACTCAAAGGAAAGCCCCAATAAGGGAATAAAAATGAAGAAGAATATACAAAGCTCTATTCCTCAAAGAAACCATGGGTTGAAGAGTCAAAGAAAGAAGAACCAATAGCTAAGGTTGTTGTACATCACAACCCACACCACTTGGAAAAATAACAATCATCAAAGAAAGAGTATAAAAAAACTTATTATGGACCAACATAGAACCTAAAATGCACCCAATATAGACGTACATGGAGGAATAAAAGCAATGAATGGATATATCAAAGTAGTAGAATGGAAACACATAACCAAAGGTGCAAACAAAATCAATATTGAGGTGGTGTGAAAATAGTTGGACCCCATATCCACATTTCACTAGGATGGATGGATGCTCAAACTTGGTACCGATTGACTACATCGCTTAGCACATCATATTATATGGATTCCATTCATGTTTTGAGGATGAAACATGCAAAGGGGGATGGCCCATGTAATGTACCTAGGGAGGATAATACGGGGTATCTAGAGAGGCACCCAATGGAGATATTTCATGTAATGTAGTCATAATAATGGAATAGGTCCACTTGGTAGTTGGTGGTAGGTAACAAATAGGCCCACTAGGTAGGTAGAGAGGATAAAATAATAATAGGGGGTAGATGGCATAGACCCCAAGGCATACTCATGAGACACTTTGAGAATAATGATTGACGTGCAAAAGATAAAATAGACCCTAGGAAAAATAAAGGTGTGTATTCCATCCCATGTGACTGTGGAAAGGTATATACTGGTGAGATTGGTCGCTCTGTTCAAACTAGGCTAAAATAACATAATGAAGACATCATACACACACAAGCAAAGAAATATGCACTCACAGGTCACTCCATAGCCTCCAAACATCATATCTTCCTAGAGAATGTGAATATCATTGTCAATATTGATCATTACACAAAAAGGCGGGGAAAAGAAGCTATAGAAATCGAAAAACACTCGAATAATACCAATCATGATGACGACTGGAAATTAAGCAAATCTTGGGCACCTATTATCAACTCGATAAAAAACACTATTAATTAAATAATGTCTCACCTTACTAAGGCGACAATGTAATTATCTTTTTAGGGTGAAAAACATTATTAATTAATGATTTAGGGTTAGAGATCCAAGTGAGAAACTTTAATGCATCTCCTCTTGATGATGGGTAGTGCTACTTAGCCCAAAACGTCAAATCTAAAACAACAACACATGGCTTCCAAAACAAATAAGAAATATATGATGTATGTTGAGTATTATATTGTAGCAAGCATGGATTATGGAATAATTCCTTCCATAAGAAGTATTTGATGGTGTTACCCTACCTTAAGGGTTCTCTCTACATTCTTTTGTTTATTCTTGTATAGATGTATTTAGTTATTCTCAATATCAATGGGTTTAGCGTTCAAAATGGACTGCACAAGAGAAAAATGGTATGGTTACTGAGTTAAATCATAAGTTTGAGGAGTGGAAAAACAATTGAGACATGTGGAGAAAGTCAAAGAGAAATCCACTTCAACAATTATTCCTTTGTCAATAACACCAAGACGTACACATCCACAAAATCCACATTCTTCTTCATAATATATTCAAACACAAGGTGGGGAGGAGATTGCCACACCTTAGGGATTAGATGAGTGTTACAATACTATTCCACTTGATAATTTAATATTTTTAGATGCCATTCAAAAAATATATGAAAATTGTAAGATCTTTGTTGACTTGTTTGAAAGGCAAAGTGGGAATAAGGTGAAGGCTTTGAAAATAGATAATAGTATTGAGTATTATTCCAAGGAGTTTGATTTTTATTTTATTTTTTAGATATCGAGGTATGGAAAGGTATAAGACTACTCCACATAGTCCAAAGAAAAAATGTGTTGTTGAGAGGTTGAATTGAACCTTGATGGAGAAATCATGGAGTGTGAAAGAAAATGCTAGTTTAAATAAAATATTTTGGGCTAAGGCGGTTGCTACAATAAAATATTTAACCAATGATATCCTAATTCAATTTTGATTGACAAGACACTAGAGGAGGCTTGGAGTGGAGAGAATCTCTTTGTTTCACATCTCAGGGTTTTTGGGTGTGAGGGTTACATGCAAGTACCTAATGTGAACAAGAAAATTATGGATAACAAATCAATAAAGTGCATATTTATTGGATATTCAAAAGGAGTCAAGTGCTACAAGTTGTGGATTATGTTTGAGAATCAACATACCCATAATAGGAATGTAATGTTCAATGAGGAGAAATCCTACGAAGATTAGCATACAAAATTTATACTAGCAAAAAACGTACAACATGTTGGAATACACATGAATGGATATCAACATGATATGCATTTTATTAACATGATACACATATAAATACACGATCTATGACCTTTGGATTCATCTTCCCAGAGGTGTATTTCACTTCCAATGACAGTTCCTATTCACTTGAATTTTCATATTCCTTCTCAAGTGAATAATAAAAAATAACATAACCCTAATGGATTAGGTTTACATCATTCCCCCCCTTATTCTGAAGGGGTGTATGTGAGCCCAAGTAGAGAGCTAAAGTCTGGAAGTGGACAACTTCCAATGACTAAATGTGCTCTCTAAATTTGGTGGTTTTGGGATGACCACAAACCAAATGGCTAGTAGAAGTCGATGTCTTCTACTAAATGGTGGTTTAAGGAAAACCACAAACCAAATGGATAGAAAAATCTGATGTCTTCTGCTAAAAGGTGGTTTAAGGAATACCACAAACTCTGGAACTTGGCTCTAAGGCTTAGTGGTTCCTGACACATTTCCTAATTTAGCTAGAAGATGATGTCTTATGCTAATTGAAAGTGCTCTCAAATGGAGGTTTAAAGATGACCACAAACTGTTGTAAGTATTCTACTAAATGATGGTTTAAGGAATACCACAAACCAAATCATGTTGATGGAATATGGCTCTAACTCTGGCTCATTTTTTCTTGCTCGATTGATAGGAATTCAAAACTTGAAGCCTGACTATCAATCATTGATATTATTCCCCTCTATCAGAGACAAGGTGAGAAGAATAAAATCTCTCCACTACAAGATGTGTCAATACTCGAGAATGAATTCTTCAATATGAACGATATATCTTCTTGTTTGTTGATGACCATAGCCAATAAGTGATCCAACCATAATGATATTTTACTCTTGTAGGTTTCTTACATTTGCAACAACTATCTAAAGGATGATTATGCTTTTCACAATGCTCACAAGGATGAAGATCAAAACATTGATCCACCATGTGGCCAACTTGATGACAATGTTGGAATTTAGGAATATGTTCTTCAACTGGAGTATGTGAAGATGAATTGTATTGAAGGAATCCATCATTCTAGAACTAAATTGGTTTGGAATAATTTGAAATGTGAGAGGTTAATTCCATTTTGTATCCAAGACCTGTTATGCGCTTGTTTTTGATGATTTGTTCCCAAATCCTGATAATGGGCTTGGAAAGTGCAAGCGGAACTTGTTTATGACAAACTTCATCTTTATTTAAATCTTCTTATGAAGTAGTGTCACTGATTTGATCATGTGTTGGCCATTGATAGGAATCATTCTAAAAAAAAGGAGAATTGTTATGAATAAGGACTAGTTCGAAATGTTGATTCTTTTGTTGTATTTCATCTTGTTGGAGTTGTGATTCAAGTTAGAGAAATTTGATTTTGTACTGTGAATATTGTAAGTAGGTTATAACATTAGTGAGAGTTCCTTTTTCAATTGTGATTGTATTTTAATCCTTACATAGTATTAGAGTATTTAGTAACTCTAATAATTCATACATTTGAGCCATTTAAAGATGGAATTAGACCTCAAAAGGTTTCTTGCAACTCCACCCTTTAACAATCAAACTCAACAAAAGGCGGGTGTTGACTTTTACCAAAAATGCACCCATTTATAGTGTAATTAAACTTAATTTCAAAAAATTACAAGTAAACTTACAAAAAGACTATTTGCAAATTACAATAAATCTTGATTCTAGAGTTGAATTGATCTTCAGGATTGAATGTGTTGTCGATGCTTTGAGTTTGTCGGTCTCTATGATATGCATCATTGAGCATAAAATCTTGTTTGATAAAAAAAATTTAATGATCATGGTAGAGGACCAAAAAGATCACATTCATTCCCGTGTCAACTTTCATATACATAGATCACGTATTGAAAGGATGGCTTATCTATAGCAAAAATAGGAGGTGATCCACACCATTTGACTCAATGAACCATGTGTAATGTGTTTCCCATTCAATAATTTGAATCAATATCAACTCTATTTTTCTGTTGACAAGTGGATGATGGTTGTTGTAGAGTTCTAGAATGATAGTGACCTCAAAGTTGCATGGCATTTCTTGCAGAGAATCGACAAATCGTTGTGGCAGATTGTTGAGAGAAATCTAGAAGTTAATCGAAAAAATAAAAGATACCCATTTGGGTAATTATCTGGGAATTCCATTTGAAACTTTTGTCTTAGAAAACAAAAGTTTCTTTCATGAGAAAAATTCATTTTTCACTTGCGATGGTTGTTTTTCATTATTGGGAAAATTTTATCAGCAATATTTTCTTCTTAAACATTGTTTTTTCAATCAATATTGAGAGGGATTTGATAGATATTTGAAATACCGTTACAAAACTATGCTATATGCTTGATTTGTCTTTGTGTAGTGATCATAATCTGCATTTTAATGGCTACATACCCCATGATTGCAAACAATCAAGTTCTTACAAGATGAATATCTTTAAAACAGAGATGAATCTTGGAAATAAAAATACCCTTTGGTGCATATTTGAATCTAGTTTCCAACGCAACTGAAATCATTCTAAATGGATAAATGTTGAAAGAGAAATCTAAATTTTACCAACAACCACTCCAAAATCAGTGAATTTCCCCTTCAATTTTTCTTCTCCTTGGATTGTGTATATTTCCAGTGTTGTTTCTCTTATTCATTGGCTCATTGATGGCCTCCCATGGAACATTACCATTGAATTTGAATTCCTCACCTTCCATGGAAAACTACCAGGGAGACATTAGGCCCTTAAGACTAATGATGCTCTGATACCACTCTTGGAATACACACAAATGGAGATCAATGTGATATGCATTTTATTAATATGATACACTTATGAATACATGATCTATGACCTTTGGATTCATCTTCCAAGAGGTCTCTTGGACTCCTAATGATAATTCGTATTCACTTGACTTTTCATATTCCTTCTCAAGTGAATAATACAAAATACCATAACCCTAATGGATTAGGTTTCCAACACAACATTTATAAATTCAAAATATCCACTCCTTTTTGAAAAATACATCTTATATAATATATTTATCCAATTTTACATGCTATATGTTGTCAAAGCCACTAGGTACTTGTACCTAGCCCCATCCGCAATCACTTAGGGAGTTTTGAACCTAGGTGTCTATGGAAATACAATCCTAAACACCTTGCTACTTGTAGTTATAACACACTACCATGGGCCCCAAATATCCAATTGAGTTGAAGATCAATTTGAACAATTTTTAGAGGGGTTGGATGTACAAATTCCATAGGAAGGAAGTGAAAATTAGCTTGAATAAAATATTCCATTGGAGTAAAATGAAATGGTGATGATCGACTCGATCAAGCGTATACTTTGAGGAGGACCCTTCATCAATGGAAGAGACTCGACAAGTATGGCTATGAGACAACTATTTTCAGTTTGTTTTCCTTTTAATTATCTTCCATGGGTGATGAGCTAAGAAGTTTCAAAGAGGACCTTAATGGTGATCAAACCCCCCATTGGAAGAAATCCATGGAGGAAGGAATGAAAGCTTTGGAATATAACCAGAGTTGGAATTTGTAGGAGTCTATTGAAGGTTTTTGGATGCAAATTGGTATTCAAGAATAAGTAATATAATGTTGATGGATCTATGGAGCAGTACAACTCATTTGGTAGAAAATGGATACTCTCAAGTAGAGGGTGTTTATTACGAGGATACCTTCTCTCCAGTGGTTAAGATGGCCTCTATTAGGTTGTTGGTTGTGTTAGTAGCTTCTTATGATTTGGAAGTGGACCAAAGGACACACAAATAAAATTTCTTCATAGTGAGTGTTGGGCTCTCAACACACGCTTATTTTTGTCACTTTCATATCATTAATTTCCTCCAAAACCTATATTTTTTGTTTAGATTACATCCTATTCTACCTTTTTTTCATGACTATATTGCTTAGCTACATAATCAATGCATTGAAGAACACTTCAGCTAAATTGTTCATGATTGAAGAGCAAAACCCTCGAAAAAAAATGAAATAAGGGGTGAAACGAAGAGATTTACAAACGATCCTCCAATTTTTACTTAGGGATTTCAAGAATTATGATATCTCCTCCATCCTTTGACCAACAACTTCTATGAACAAATATTGAAGGCAAGGATATTGTTAGTCCTAATTTTGTTAATATATTCAACCAATTCAAATAAACCCTTTTCCTTAATCTTAGATTGGGTTGGTTGTAGATCCACTTATCTAGGATCTGACCTCATCTTGTTGTAACTCATTTCCTTTTGTAAAGGAGGAACAATACGTATAAATATCAGTTATGAGAACCTTCATAGACACATGGGAGATGATATCAAATGGTTGCACTTATGTATTGTTGATTGGATATTAATATAAAACTATGGTCACTATTGATCGCATGTGTTGTGTGGCTTAGTCTTGTAAGTTCAGTCTTATAGTTTTTCCTTCAGCAGTGCTCACCGAGCCAAGAGGGCCCCTTGAGGAGGAGTGTGTTTCTTAGTTTTATTTATGTTGGTATTATTTTCATTATTCAATTGTGTGGTTTATATTTGTTGTTCATTTTATTTTTTCCAATTAATTTATCTCTATTTTATTGTGCATGACATACTAATATCCGAATAATAATAATTGGATATGTAATTGTTCTTTCAAATCAAATAATTGCAATACTATGATTAACAATTCAATAGATTGTTAGTTTCAAGTAATTAAAATATTTCTTGTGTTTAGATAAGTTATTTTCTACATATTATTTTGCATACATTGTTTTCTACAGTTGAACAAAACTTTGTTTCTGCAACCAAGGCAGTGAACAATTTTCCTTTTGCATAAATAATCATTTAGGGATATATTGAAAGATAAGGCCTGCATATATTTTACATTGTACTTCATCAGTTTATGATCCCCAGGTTGATAATTTAATGTAGGAGAGTTCACCTATTGAATTGACTAACATTTTTGGTGTCGTTTCGAGGGAAGTGCAAAAAGGCGTTAGTTTTATTTTTATGATTTAAATGCATATAAGTAAAATGCATGTAAAGACTAACTCATGTCAAACGATAAGTTGGTGACAACAGGTTCTTAGTAGCATGAGTTATTCAAAACATATTGTGTTTCATTTTTTGTAGATTTCATTCAAAAATTAGAAATGTTTCAATTATTTTTGGGTACTATAAGAACCCCCCATGCAATAATCCATATGCAAGACAGGGACTGTCAACTAGCAAGAGGAATTCAAGCATGATCAAGAATTCATTGAGCAAAGGAGGAAATGATACTCCAGGAAATATCTTGAATCCTAACAATAACAAGAAACATCTCTGCATCTTAGGAGGAGAAAATCCCGACAACATTCAGGAACATACATGCACTCTGGGAAGTGATAGAAGGCCAAAAATTCCATGAGCAACATTAAGATGAAGACCTAGAAGATATCAAACAACCATGGGAAACATATGATGGAGATAAAAAATTAGAACCCGGTATCAGGAAATTTATATCATGCCTATATTCAGATCCTTTATGCTCTCAAGAGATCAACCAACAAATAGTAGAAGATCTACATGGCATGAAAAAGAAGGATATACAAAGAAGAGGTAATGAACAAGTGAACCAAGGGCATCACGACTACATTGAATCATGGTTTTGAGCATCTTTTAGCTCTCAACATTCCTTCACTCTTCAACAATTCTTGACATCATATCAATCAAAGAAGTTGGTTTCCTATATTTCGTTATATTATATCAAAGTATATCATTCAAACCTAAATATGAGTTTATTTGTAATCTTGTCACGCACATAGCTCCATTGGAAGTATTCCTATACTTAAAGGATATTTTCTTTTTCAATCAAGTAGGATAGGGTAGAAGAATAAATGAATAAACAAAACAATAAAGATAAAAATAAGTCCAATTGTGAAAACCAGTTTACCGACACAACTGGACATGAGTTTTTCTTGAAAACCATGCAACTGGCGGGAAAAAATCACAAGAAGTTCTGCATGTTGGTTCAATCTTATATTTTGGTTCCTCAAATCAATATTGTTCTATGCTCGTACTGGATGATGTGGTATTTATTAAGGCCTTCCTTCCTATAGGTATTGTCCCATTGAATTCAACACTCTATCTGGGATCAAGATCAAGAGATAT
The DNA here is from genome assembly GCA_009831015.1 of Picea engelmannii. Lineage (NCBI taxonomy): Eukaryota > Viridiplantae > Streptophyta > Pinopsida > Pinales > Pinaceae > Picea > Picea engelmannii. The sequence continues at coordinate 2,831 of ML886004.1, read as the reverse complement.
GTATAATTCCTTGGAACTTGTATGCCTCAATGACAATTTTCCTCGTTGATCAGAATGGGGATGCATTAATGCCTCCTGACTATCGGATCCTACAGTTTAATCAATGCCAACACATTCATCCGTGTCTGACATGATGCATTAAGGGTACCTTGACACTCATTGACATCAATGCTGAGTGATCTCGACTTGGTTAACGACATACATTAATGGTCGATAATCCAATGATTTATTTCCATGCTCGATGTCAACACATCCATTTGCATGATAATAATTGTACCATGGATTTTTTTTTTGATGAAGACTAATATGGTTTAATGGTATCAACAATTGCAACCTTTTTCACATCTTACAAATAAAAAGGGAATGTTATTCTTGTTGCAGTACCTTTCCCTGTAGTAGAGTTTATGGTTCCCTATAATATTATTCATGGTTGTTATTTGGCATTGGTTCCAACAATATTTCTTACATCTAACAAATGTGATCAACAAAACATAGTTCATATCAAATTCAACAAATAGATCATTTCAGTAGATGTATCTCTGCAACAAAAACATAATCTAACATCAACTTATGGGTATTTGATTTCAGTTTTCATTGCCACCATTCAACACGATCAACATGAAGAATTCCCACAACACTTCAATCTTTCGATAGTCCTCTCCATTCAGACTCTAGCATGATTCAAATATTAGATCTCAGAAGGATGCATGAGGACATGCATCATCCTCCGTGTGGGGAAGAGAGAGCATTGAGATATCAATGTCCTCGATTGCACTCTTCAAATAGTACTCGACGTACTTGTTTTGGCCCAAGCATCCAAGAACCCGGTACACATATTCTTCTAATGATCATGACAATCGAGAGGTAAATTGGAACAGTAGAATTTCAAGCATTTAAGTATTTGATTTTTGCCTCAATGTCAAGGTTTATTTCAAATAAATTTTATAGAGGACAGATGCACAAGATCATAGCTTAGTTTGTCTTATGAAGATATTTTTAGAGAAATTATGCAGTTTTTAGACTTGATGCAACTACTGAAAGTATTGGTACAACTAGATTTCATGTAGCAGATTGTTCCCAAGGACGCTCTTTGCACAACATTTGCAAGCAGAAGAGGTTGAATTAGACAATTTTGAGATATGGGTTTTTGAGGAGAATATGATAAATTAAGTAAATTGTGGGTGAAATTTTCAGAAAATGCATGATAAGGGATGCATGGGCATGCTTTAAAATTGATTTAATAAAAATTGCCAGAATTTTCGTAAACAAATACAACCATCTTTCTATAGTAGGTTTGCAGTTTTGTATGGTTGCACACATCCCAAGACTAGATTGTGGCTTGGAGATAGTTTCAAATCAGCACCAAATTCCCGTCCACCTATCAATCTAGGTTGAAAGTTCTCGAGGTCATTGTAGAAGCTTAGTCAAAGTTGAGGTCAATGCATAAATAAATGGAAAATTGTGCAAGCCAAATTAACACTAAATCAGTCATGAGCATTTCTTTCTAGCACTTGATTTTTCAAGAATTAAAATTCTTGTCAGCCTGTAGAAATTCGGTTTTGCAGCATCAATCAGATACAATCTTTCTTTTCACTTCATAATTCTAGAGGTTTTTAGATTTTTCATGGTGTCTCATAAAAATAAATTTTGTAGCAGTTGTTGGAGTTTTGCTTCTCAGTTCTAGAATTTTATCATCTATAACATGTTATATCTCTTTATGCTATACATCACAATTCATGATTTAGAAGTTTATTTCCTACAAGCACGAGATTAGTACACGATGTGACTTTCATGCAAATTGTTATGAAATTCAATTCTAGAAATTGTTTCTGCAACATATTTAGATCTTCTTCAACATTTATAGCAGACTCAACAACATTCTTCATCAACACTGTATTTCTTCATTAATATTTCCATAATTTTATAGTAGTAGAATCAACTACATCAACAAAACCCAATTGATATTAGTTCCATCAGTTTTTGGCTAAAGATAAATCATTTAAAAGGTAACGACTCTTTAAACCATTTTGCATTTGGAATTATGAAATTGTACAAAGGAATTGAACAAGGTTTTCATTCAATAGTCATTGGTTTTGTTTTTCTATTCTACCTTTCCACCATATTTTCCTTGTCCTATGTTAATCCCTTTATTTTATATCCATAAAAACTTTGGCTAAAACTGTTCATCTACCCTATATTAAAAACCATTCAAAATCATGATTAATATGCATGTCAAAAATCTATTTTTCGACATGCATTATTATTTAAAATATATATGCCAAATTGAAATCTCCTAATACAAGATCCAAGGAGCACCGCCATAACCTCCAATTATTCCTTAGACTCTGGTATGACCATTATCACTTGAGACATCATCCCTTGAATCCTTCTCCCATCCGAAATCTGCAGGCCATTATTCCCATTACCCTTGTGACGAGACCCAAAGTTTTTTTTCACGCTGCAAAATGGGACCTATAGTGAGGTATGATCCAAGTGGCATGGAACTATTTGAAGCATACTCGAAGTACCTTAAGTGCTTCAGAAAATCAAGTTGGTTTCCATTCTTAGAGAAATTCTAGGGCTATAATGAGCAGGTGATGAGAATTTTCCCAACTTCAGAGTATGTGTGACATAGCATCGATAAAATACAAAAAATTGTTTTTTTGAGTTATGGAAGGATAAGATATTTCATTGCATGAGGACATGCAACACCTTCCATGTAGGGGAGATGTTGGGATCTCAAAACACACTTATTTTTGTCACTTTCATATCATTAATCTTCCTCCATAACCTATATTTGTTGTCTAGATTCCATCCTATTCTACATTTTT
>WSFP011498955.1:0-14048 GCA_009831015.1 Picea engelmannii | reverse complement strand
TATCACACAACTACTTCCAAGTGGTCTGGTAATCTCCATGGCAATCAACTAGTAGCACACAACTACTACAATGCCATCCAATTTGCGTCCAAGTCATAGTAGTACACAACTATTGTCTAGTGGTACACAACCACTGCCAATGGTACACAACCACCGTAGTAGAACACAAATATTGTCCAGTGACACATAGTCACCCCCATTGGTACACAATCACCATAATAGCACATAGATATTGTCTAGTTACACACAGTCACCGCCAGTGGTATACAACCATCATAATAGCATACAACTATTGTTCAATGACACATAATCATCGCCAATGGTACACAAACACCGTAGTATCACACAACTATTGTCCAATGACGCACAATCACTGCCAGTGGTACAAAACCACTGTAGTCACACACAACTATTTTCCAGTGACACACAATCACCGCCAATGGTACAAAACTACTTCCATAGTATCCACGACTACGCTGTAATGTTTCTCCTCTCCCGATATTCTCATTTACACCTAGCCACCTTGCATGGCATAGGAAAGAATAGTACTTGGTTTTTAATTACTCCCTCAGTCGCCTCACATGACTGATCTAGGAAACCCTTGGCCAAAGGGGTTAGTCGGATAGAGGAGAAATACCACACCTCCCTCTCAACGAGGGTGCACATTCTGCATCATTCCAAGCTTGTCTCTGAAGTACTCATACTTCAATCTAGACAGAGGCTTGGTTAGAATGTTCGATATCTTCTCATATGTTATGTACTGGAGCTCCCTAGCTCCTCTCTGCACCATGTATCGTATGTAGTGGTATTTTATCTCTATATTCTTTGACTTGTCGTGAAAGACAAGATTCTCTGAAAGATTCACACAACTTTGATTGTCACAAAGTATCAAAGTTGGCTCTAACTCTAGATCAAATATCCCTGCAAGCAACTTTCGAATCCACATTGCTTCATGGTTTGCAACACTAGTTGCGATATACTCTACCCTTGTTGTATTGAGTTCCATTGACTTTTTCTTCCTGCTTAACCATGAGATCATACCTGATCCCAAACTGAAGTAGGATCCATATGTGATTTTTCGGTCCACTACACTCCTGATCCAGATTATTTTTGGCACGAAATGAGAGAGGAGATATAGTAAATAAATTTACAGAGATGTATCATATATCCAACAATATAAAAAATATATATTAGAGATATAAAAATAGAGATACAATAATACAAAATTTCTATTAATGTGTGAAATGTACAAATATGTAAAAATATAGAGAGAAACACTCGCTAGAATGGTGGTAGCTTATCTCTGAGAAGAGATGTGATGGCTACTCACATTCGCAAGAATATTATCATTACAATGAGGCTCTAACGACCTTTTTATTATAAGGAAAATCCAAAACCCTAACCCCTGAAGATGAAAATCCAAAAGGTTTACAGGCCCCGATGGGGGTAGTTGATACATCAACTTCCCGAAGGCATAACGTTTGCGTACAATCTCTGTTTGGGGCACTCGATACACCTATGGAAAGGTATAATGGAGAAGAACGATTTTCAATTGTCCCAAGTAGTGGTTTGTGTTAAATTTTCACTATGGTTTAGCTCAAGCATGAGGTTTAATTAATGTTATCATCCGCATGAACTTAACCATAACTACTATAGAAATACATTAGCTAAATGCAGTAAACCAAGATCACAAGAAGAATAACCATGCATAAGAACACAAGAAGTATCTTGGGAAACCCTTCTCAACAAGGGAAGAAAACCCAACCAATCCTTTTCTATATTCTCAAGAGAAGATCCCCCAGCCATCACCAAACCTAGCACACAAGAGGGTGTTGTAATTCTCATAATTTCAGACCACAACTTCTGAAATCATGAGATGACACAAAGATAAGTGTGTTTCCTCAATGGGGATTCACTTTTATTTATACAATATTTTTCACATCAAATGATGTGTCTATTGGCACAATAGGTTTGACCTCAATAACTCATAATATAATTAATAATTACAATATTAATTATCTTTTACATTAATTATCTTTCACTTTATGGTGTGGTCGACATGTACCCTTTACATCACAATTAGGGTTACATGTAAATATTAATCTTAGAAAATATAGCAAGGGATATCACACACCCACTAGTGCTCAGCCACTAGGGACACATCCACTTGTGCTCAGCCATATGGATGTTCAATAGATCTCTATCTCACTGTGTCTCACGGGAGAATCATTTGGGCACACACTCACTAGTTCTCAACCACTAGGATCACGCCCACTTGTGATCATCCACAGGGATGTCCTACTCAATAGATATCTATCTCATTGTGTCTCACAGGAGAATCATCTAGATTACCACATCGTCTCAACTCTCTACATAGAGGAGAATAGTAAACCCATCACATGGGCTCCTTCACCCCTCACAGGGGTACACATCGTTTCATCTCAAACGACACACCCATCTCATGGGAATCTTCCCTTCTCAGGGACACATAGTATTCTATCTCTATCTCAGACAGAATGACACACCTTTCTCGTGGGCATCTTCCCTACACAGGGGCACACATCATTCCATCTACGTATTAGAGAGGAACTACACACCCATATAATGGGCACACCCAACTCATGGGCTCTCTCTCACACCGAATCACTGAGTCTATGTCTTGGAGGATATGTCACGCAACTGTAATCATTAACGCTCCCTCTCAGCTACAGAGGCATTCTCCACTAGGCCAAGTCTCTAACGGAAGTACTCGAACTTCATCTTCATTGTAATCATCCACACTCACTCACAACTAGGGAGGTATTCTCAACCAGGCCAAGTCTCTCATGGAAGTAATCGAACTTCGTCTTGGCTGTAATCATCCGCACTCCCTCTCAGCTAGGGAGGTATTCTTCACAAGGCCAAGTCTCTCATGAAAGTACTCAAACTTCGTCTTGGCAAGTGGTTTGGTGAATATATATGCAATCTTCTCATGGGTAGGAAGGTATTGCACGTGTAATTCTTTCCTCTGCACCATGTCTTTGATATGGTGATATTTTATCTCAGTGTGTTTCTATCTATCATGAAACACGGGGTTCTCAGAGATCTTCACACAACTTTGGTTATCACAATGAATACTAGTAGGATCCATCTCATGATCAAATAAATCTTCCAGAATCTTGTGAAGCCACACTGCTTCGCAGACTGCCACACTCAATGTTATATACTCTTCCTATACAGTACTTAAGGCCATAGAGATTTTTTTCCTATTGCACTAGGAAACCATGGAAGACCCTAAGGTAAATAAACAATTGGATATTCTCTTCTGGTCCACTGCACTCCTTGCCCAATCTGCATCGGCATATCCCCGCAAACTCAAGTCTATACTAGAGGCATATCTCGGTCCATATCCAATTATGCCTTGTAGATATCTCAATATGTTCTTTGATGTTATCCAATGAATCTGTCTCGGCTGACTCATGAACCGACTAAGCACATTCATTGCATAACGTATATCAGGTCTAATGTTAACCATATACAACAATGATCCAATCAGTTGTTGGTACAAATTTGGATCAATCTCATCTGAATCAACATCATTCATTTTCTTCAAATCCATCATCATCGGTGTAGGCATGGATTTTCCCTATGTCATACCGAACTTCTTCAATCTCTCCACTGTATATTTTCCTTGACTCAGAAAAATGTCATCAGTCCTCTACCATACTTCTAGTCTTAATAATTAGTGCATCATACCCAGATCTGTCATCTTGAAAACATAAGTCAATGCTCACTTGCATTCAACAAAAGTATTTTTGAGCTGGTAAGGAATAAATCATCCACATATAGGACCAAGATCAGGCACTCATCACCAACAATATGATAATATAAGTTTGGATCAACAACACTCTTGTTGAAACCCAAACTCATCAAGAATCCATCCATCTTCTCATACCAAGCACGAGGTTCTTGCTTTAGTCCATACAGGGCTTTCTTTAGCATGTACACATGATATTTCTTGTCGTATATCACAAATACCTCTGGTTTCTCGATGTAAAATTCTTCCTCAATCTCACCATTGAGAAATTTTGTATTTACATCCGTTTAATGTAGTTTCCAACTCATGGATGATAGTATAGATGGAAGTGTATTGGGCTACTAGATCAAATGCCTCATCATAGTCAACTACCTCTACTTGTGAGACTCCTCTGGCTACAAATATCGCTTTGTATTTCTCAACACTTCCATCAGCTACATTTTTTATCTTTATAGATTCACTTGGAAGTTACTACAGACTTCCCTTTTGGTCTCAGAATGATATCCCACACATCATTCTTCATGATGTACTAATACTCTCCTGTCATGGCATCTTGCCATACCTACTGACCTGCTTCTCCATGACAAGAAGGCTCAGTATCAATGATGTGGGCCATGGATGAAAATTAGATTGAAAATATATTTGGTGTCTTTCTCTCTCAGGATGTGCCTTGAGGGGCTCCATGTCCCTCTGGCTCTTGCAGATTTTGTCGAGCCTAGACATGCCTTTTATGGCCTACTATAATGTCTCAGGTCATATCAACTGGAGCAATGGTTGTCTCCTTCTGAATTGTTTAAGGGGAGAAGGTAATGTCTCTTCCTTCTTATCAAATAGATTGACTCCCTCGGATTCAAGTAACTTCCTTTGAAATCAGAAGGATGAACATATTCCTTTGTTGTTGACCTACCTAGAACAAGAAAACAAATGAAAGGAAACAAGACAAGAATATCTCCTAGAGAAGAATAATGAGTACATCTCTAGAGTCAAAACAATTTAAGGATTGTTTTCACAGCTACAACACCTACTTGTAATGTAGAAACCTTAGAAATGATAATTAAAACAATCAAACCTAGAGTCTTCACTTCCAGTGTGTTGTTCCTTTGAATGCACTAAGATCCTTCTGGATCCACGATTTGCAGCAAGGGTTCCTTCCTCCTGCGAGTACCCTTATGATAATGATGCAAATAATATATACAAGTGCATACGTGAGAGTGTACACCAATGAATATTTTTCTTGCTTGTCAATGTCATGATGAGTAATGATATTCCTTTCTTGTTTACCATAGACTACAAGGAAAATTATGTCGTTGTAGCTTCCTGTGGCCACCTTCCACTGCTACACTCTCCACATTCTTCCATCCAAGTCTGAACGTTTTACTCATAATCACCCTTAATATAATATCTTGCCTCTGCTGCAACAATATCCTCTATTGGTCTTCAACAACCCTCAATCCCCTTTGTTTCTCTTTACCTCAAACTTGGTAAAGATGTTGTCTTGGAATTGGCACAAAAAAAACATCACATAGTTTCAATGTAGCTTTACGTCTGCAAAAACTATGACCTCAGATCCACCATGAAGGAAGATTCAAAACATGTTGTATATGAGACTTAGAACAACATAAAAACACCCTTAGATATGAACTTGGTTTAGCCTCAGAAAAGGCCTTACAATTTCCCTTATATCTGCCTCAATTCTCCCTTTAACCCACTCAGATATGCACCTCATATATGTCAACAATTTGGCCTCAGAACTGTCAAACGATGGCCTCATAACTAGCCTTGTATTATCAAGAAGAATCGCTCAAAATTTTGTCTAAACATTGCTTCAACACTCACCCTTAACTATTAAGTTTGCCAACAAACATTGGCACAAAAATACAACCTCAGACTTATGTTACATACTTTCCAAAACTTGATTTATGCGGACTTGAACTTGTTAATAAGGAGGCCTCAGATCCAACCCTAGGTTTCCTTCACTCTGCCACAAAAAAGGAAACAGTCTTTAAATTTGTGTTAGGATTGTCATAAATTTGGCTTTTGCTGCCCCAGAAATTCACACACAAGGATTTCCTCAAAACACCATAGGACTGCCTCAGATCTATTGTTGTCATAGCCTCTTGTAGGTCTGTGCTTTCTCCTTTTAGTTGTGGTTTTAGGTATGTTGGTAGGACCCTTCTATGGCAGCCCTAGAGGGGGTCTATCTATATTGTCTATCAACTTTAAACAAGGCTCGACCAACCTTAAAACCTCACCATAGATTTAAGAGAGGCTCAGCCTCAACATTTACCATAGAGGCTACTACAGGTGTGCAACCACAGTTCTGTAATTTGGTTTTAAGTCTGCTGTCAGCCTCACCACAGATTTAAGAAAGAGGTCTGACCCTTAAACAATGCTTGGCCAACCTTTAAATTTTACCAACAATAGGGGTATAACAGCTTCTAAACTCCACAACCTTCCCTTTTATTTGTTGTGCAATAGTCATCTTCAGGAACTACTCTGATACCATGTTAAGTTTTCACTATGGTTTAGCTCAAGCATGAGGTTTAATTAATTTTATCATTAGCATGAATTGAACCATAACTATTGCAGAAATACATTAGATAACTATAGTAAACCAAGATCACAAGAAGAATAACCATGCACAAGAACACAAGAATTATCCTGGGAAGCCCTTCTCAACAAGGGAAGAAAACCCAGCCAATCCTTTGCTATATTCTCAAGAGAAGATCCCCCAGCCATCACCAACCCTAGCACACAAGAGGGTGTTGTAATTCTCATAATTTCATACCACAACTTCTGAAATCATGAGATGACACAAAGATAAGTGTGTTTACTCAATGGGGATTCACCTTTATTTATACAAGATTTATCACATCAAATGATGTGTCTATTGGCACAATAGGGCCGACTTCAATAACTCATAATATAATTAATAATTACAATATTAATTATCTTTTACATTAATTATCTTTTACTTCATGGTGGGGCCGACCTGTACCATTTACATCACAATTAGGGTTACATATAAATCTTACTCATAGACAATATAGCAAGGGATCTCACACACCCACTAGTGCTCAACCCTGTAGCTTCACATCTCCATCTAAGACATATCTCAATCCATATCCAATTGTACCATGTAGGTACCTCAACACATGTTTTGCAGCTATCCAATGTACATGTATAGGCTCAACCATGTACTATCTCAAAGTGTTCACAACAAAATATATGTCTGGTCTTGTGTTAAATAGGTACATCAAGGATCCGATCAACTATTTGTACATAGTGGTATCCACCAAAAATGAAGATGAATCACTCAAGAGCTTCAAATTTGTCATCATAGGTGTGGCCATGGACTTGTAGTCCATCATCTCGAATCTCTATAGGATCTCAATGGTATATTTTCCTTGGCTAAGGAAAATCTCATCTGACCTATACCACACCTCCAATCCCAAGAAATAATGCATGATCCAGATTATTTTCAGCACGAAATGAGAGCAGAGATATAATAAAGAAATGCACAGAGATATCACAGATATCCAATAATATAAAAAAAATGTATCAGAGATGCACCCATAAAAACAGATATACAGTAATACACAATTTATATTAATGAAATAAATGTACAAAGACCGTAAAAATACAAAGTGAAAGACTCGCTAGATTGGTGGCAGATTATCTCTGAGAAGAGATGTGACGGCTACTCGCATTTGCAAGAAGATGATTACAATGAGGATCTGAAGGCCCTTTTACAATAAACATGAATGCCAAAAAACCTAGACATCCAAAAACCTAACCCTAGGAGATGAAGCGCCAAAAGTCATGTGGGCCCCGTTTAGGTAAGTTAGTACATTAACTTCCCGGGGTCGTAAATTTTGCATACGTTCTCCGTTTTAGGCATATGATAGCCCGTTGGAAAGGTATCGTCGATAAGATTCATTTTGGGGGCTCAATCATACCTTTATATATCATTTATAATCTTGATCCCAAAAAACCTTCATTTAAGCCCTCAAAATGGCCTCGGAAGTTAAAACTACTAAAAATAGTAAATTGCCAAAATTGCTAGAAAATTGTTTTGAGCCAGTTGGAAAAGGTGGGTGGCCACTGATATCCACTTGGATAAATGCATCAGACCTATATCCTTCATATCTAACTCTAAATTGAGCTCCCTCTTGAACTCAACTATGAGATTCTCATCTCATGTTAGAAATGTCCTTTTAGAAATATTTCATCCACATATAAGACCAAAATCAATGGGAAACCATTCTCAGCCTTGTAGTAAAGGTTGGGATCTACATCACTCTTGGTAAACCCGAGTCTCATCAATTAGTAGTCTATCCTGACATACCATGCCCTGGGTGCCTGCTTTAGTCCATACAAATCCTTCTTCAGTTTGCAAACATGTGACTCCTTCCAATGAATCAAAAACCATTATGGTTTCTCTATGTACACTTCTTCCTCAATTACACCATTCAAGAAGGAAGTCTTGACGTCCATCTGGTGTAATTTCCATCCCACAGTGGAAGTACTCGCAATAATCGATCCCATGGAAGTGTACTTTGATACGGGAGAAAATGTCTCATCATAGTGTTCTTCCTCTTTATAAAAGAACCATATAGCCAAAAGTATTGCTTTGTACTTCTCTATGTTGTTGTATGTAGCATGCTTGATCTTGTATATCCATTTGGAAGTCACTACGGACTTCCCTTCTAGTCTCGAAACCACTTCCCACACATCATTCTTCATGATGGATTGGTACTCCTCCATCATGGCATCCTTCCATACTTGTTGCTTAGAAGCTTCTTCAAAGGTGGAAGGTTATGAATCAATAAGTTCACTCATCAACGCCACATAGATGGAAAACTTGTGTGGTCTCTTGCTATCTTCGAAAGAGACTTTGGGAGTTGCATGTCCTTTAGCTTCTTGCAAAGTGTTCCAGAGCCAAGATGGTCTCTTTCTAGTGATTGTAGATTCTATGGGTGGATCTATATGTTTGTCTAACTCTACCACCTCATTCTGAGATTCCGAGATGGCTTCCCATGGAGTAGAGTCAACCATGACTACATCCCTTGGAGCCTTTCCTCTCCTCCCGGTCCTCATCCATGTGAGACTCCCTTGATCTTCTGAAGGCTTCATCTTCATCAAATGTCACATTCCAACTGATCTCAATCTATCTTTTTTCAGGGATGTATATTCTATAAGCCTTCGAAGTCTCATTGTATCTAACGAAGGTGGCCTTCTTTCTTGAAGGCTCCAACTTCATTCTCTTTTCCTTTGGAATATGTATATACATCGAACAACCAAATATCCTCAAGTGATTGACTTTCGGTTTCTTTCCAGTGAACATCTCTTCAGGTGTCTTATTCCCCAATATCTTCTGAGGACTTATATTCTGGACATACACAGTTGTACTAGATGATTATTCCCACAATTGCATGGGTAAACCTTGGTCATGGATCATTTCTTTAGTTTCTTCTACAATAGGTCTATTATTTCTTTATGCAACCCCATTTTGTTGGGGGTTGTAGGGAGTTGTTAAATCCCTCTTAATTCATGCTTCTCTCCAAAAGTCTTTGAACTCTTTTGAGGTGTACTCACCTCCATTATCAGATCTCAAGATTTTAATCTTCCTTCCAAAGAGATTCTCAACTAAAGACTTGAATTCTTGAAACTTGTTGAAGACTTCATCTTTTGCTTTCAAGAAGTAGATCCATGTCTTTCGAGAGTAGTCATCTATGAATAATACATGGTATACAAAGTTTCCTAAGGATGGAATCATCATCTATCCGCATACATCGGAGTGTATGATGTCCAATATTTCATTGGATTTTCTATCACTACTAGTAAATCTTCCCTTGACATTATTTCCAAGTGCACAACCTTTGCATACTCCGTCATGTTCTGCCTAAATTTCTAGTAGGCATGTAGCCATATTTCTCAATACTGGTAGTGTTATATAATTTATGTGAGCAAGTCTTCGATGCCATAGCTCACTAGAGCTAACATTGTTATGTACAAGGGCTTGTTCTTGGTGTGCCTTCAATTTATATAGTCCTCCCTCTTGGACACCAATCAAGGTAGCTTTATCTATGCTTGAATTCACGAGCCATAGAAGGAATTGACCATCCACAAACGCTACTCTAAGACCTTTATCTTCTAAAGAAGAAATGGAAAGAAGATTTGTCTTCAAGCCTTGTACAAACAAAATATATTTAGTTGAAATAGGGTTACCCGAGTCAAGTTGAAGGGAGGCTTCTCCAACGTCTTTGACTACATGCTTAGAATCATCCCCAAGCTCCAGTTGAAGGGGTGAGATCTCTTATGTTAAGTTTGTAAGGGAAATTTTGAATCCGGTCATGTGCTTGGAAGCACCACTATCTATGAGCCAAGTATCACTTCCTTGAGTAATAGTACATGTGAGTGTTGAAAAAAATACAAATTATTCATCCTTTGACTCCTTTGTGTTCTCTTGTGTATCTATTGCATGTGCATGATGCTTCTTCTTTCCCTTTTCATGTCTATTTGGACACTTTGTTGCATAATGTCCCAACCTATTACAATTGTAGCATCTAAATTTTGACATGTCTCTCCTAAAGCATGGTCTTTTAGATTTCTTTGGATTGACTTCTCCCCTTTATTTCCTTTTTTTACATGGGTTGCAAGAGATTGATTTTCATCATCATTTGTATTTTGAGATTTGGATATTAGCATGGATTCTTCTTGGTTACAATCTAACCATAACTTGTCGAACTTGGGAAATTTGCTTCTTGAGAAAATCCCTTGAACAAATGGGTCCCAAGAAGTAGGAAATCCATTAAGTGTAGTAGTCACAAGTTTATCGTATTTCACTGTGTATCCAATAGTTTCTAATGGGTCCTTGATCTATGATATTCTCATGAAGTAATTTGAGATTGTTTCTGAGTTGTTCATTGTCACATTTATGAGTCGATGCCTTAGAGTAAGATTATGATCGATATTCTTACTTTCATAGACTCTGTTTATGGCATCAAACATTTCCTTTGGTTTCTTAAGTTCCGATTCATTCGGTATCATATGATCCTTGATTGAGTCTTTCAAGATCTGTTTGTCATTGACTTCATTTTTCTTGAACTTTTCTTTGGCATCTTCTTCTTCTGGTTCTGGGAGCACCTACTTGACATGATCCAATAACTCATTCTCTTCTAGAATGAGAAGTACTCTATGTTTCCAAGATCTAAATTTATCTTCTCTATCCAATCTATCTTCAACTCTCATGTTGGTTGACATTTTCATCGATAGAAACCCCAGATCTGAGAAATTTCAAATTTTTGATCTTCACGGAAATTGCAACCAGAGTGTTGCAGGGGGTGAGCTAGAGTATGGTGAACCGCTCCATGGTGAAATCAGTCCCAATGTCTTGGAACTAGTGCTCAACGAGCTTAACAAAAGTATTATAGTGCAGCGGCAAGGTACTGTTGCAAGCGATCTTCCTTCGAGTGATCAAATTGTTCTGAAGGTAACCATTTCTGAAACCATGTTAGATTTTCTTAATTTACAGAGAAATAGAGTTACCAATGTTCTTTTAATTTAACAATTATATCATGTAATAAGATATAAACAACATAAATCATGAACAAAAGAACACAAGATATTTATCCTGGGAAAACCCCAAATGGAGGAAAAACCCACCAACCTTTCTTAGATAGATTCCATCCAAATAGTTCAACCATAAACCAGATCTCAAGAGCAACAGACAATGAAGAAACCCTAGCACTAGGCTAGTGCATAAGCTAGTGCTCCCAGTTTCAACAACAACACAATACAACTGTAGCACACCTCTTCCCAGAGATAGCGCACTAGAGAAAAACCACCACAAAGAATAACCAAGAACCTCAGATGTTGCAGTGCAGTGTCTTCGTCCTTGCCTTAGACTAGCAGTCCCTTCTTCAGTGAGTGTGAGTGTGTTCAAATGAGCAAGGCATCTCCTCTATTTATAGTCTTCAATTCACTTAGTTGGGTCGACTTCTTCTCTAAAGATTCTAATTTCACTTTATTATTTTTCCTATGGGACGACTTCTCTTCCAGCATGTTCTTCATGTGTTTAATGGTCTTCCTGGACTTTTGGAATCTTATTCTCTTCTAAGAAAGGTTGTCTCGAGGAAAGTACCTCTCGCAACTACCAAAACATCAACACAAACTTGTCTCCTAGGCTTGTAATAAGAAAAGTTCCCTTGATATTTTTTCAGTGGAAGCAAAGAATCAAGTAGTAGATCATGCAAGTCAAGAAGCCATGTGGCTTCAACAAATTCTTTTAGAGTTTAGATTCCAACAATAACATCCAACAACACTATGGTGTGACAATCAAAGTGCCATTCATCTTGCCAAAGATATAGCTCAACATCAATACATCAAACACAGTGAGCTACACATGCACTTCATCAATAAGTTTATTTAGTATTGTGTCCTCAAAGTGCTCTATTATTGAGCATATGATCAAATGGAAAACATTTTCATAAAGACCCTTATAGAAGCCAAGTTTTCAAAGCTTCAAGCTATGTCAAGAGTTCAGGAAGTTTTCATTAAGGGGGGAGAGGCTCCTAATGCTTCTTTCATTCTCATATTGTGTCACATTTTTTAATCTTACAATCTTATCCCAAGTTGTTATTAAGGGGGGATATTAGGATATTTAGACACTTATTAATTAGTTAAGATCAACTTGGTCTAATGTGTCTTTAGGTAAAGTGTATTCCTTTAATTTTTCTTGTGTAGTTAACTAAGAGTTACCACATGTTTGATACCCTACAATTTGTTGAATTTTATCCCTTTAGTAGTATGGATTGAGCTAACTACATAATGCATTAACGTGGCATGGAGATTTAGCATCAACTAGAAAAATTTTCCCTTGTTCTCCTCTACATATCTAGCTAGCATGAGCTCTGAGCATAACATAAATTCAAAAGTTTCATGTTGAGCAAACTTGAAAATGTTTCCCTACATATGGGCCTAATGGTTAAGAATACATGTTTTATCCTAAGAGGTCACAAGTTCAAATCCATAGGGGGGTAGGGTATGTATACCTCCGTATACTTTAGCAGTCAAATCATTGCATGGAGGGGATCCCTTGTGCCACAAACAAGGGGTTCTCATACACCAATCTGGTGTTTTTCTTGGTTGTGACCTTAAAATTAGTTTATTATTATTTTATGAAAATGTTCCAATAATTACCTCTCATGCTTCTATCTTGGATGTTCCGATAATACGATATGCATAATTACAGTCAACTTCTGAACCAGTTTACGTTCATATCAGAGGGATCTCGAACATTTCAACAGAGATATTTTGTCAACAAAACTTACTGTGGCAGTCCTCTGAGTAATTCTCCCATATTTGTCTGCATGGGAGAAGAGGACAATCTCGATGATCCCGTCTCAGTTGGGGGATACGACATCGTGATCGAGAATGCTCCTTAGTTCAAAGCACTCCTCTTTGTCGAGGTATAAAGTTTATTTTCCCAATTTTTATTTTGTTAAAAAAAATTCTCAAAATGTAAATGATATGGATAAAATCTCTAGTAAAAGCATTGGGTAGATGGATAATATTATTTATAAGATTTTAATTGGTTTAGAATGTTGAATTTTACCAAGGGAAATAAAATCCACACACTTAAAATAAATTAGCAAGCTTTATTTAAAAGGGAAATTAAATCCACACACTTAAAATAAAGTAGAAAGCTTTATTTAAAAAGATTAGAACAAAATTTAACTAATGAGTTTTGTGTTAAAAGAATTAAACCGAACATTGTTTTAATATTGACTAAAACGAGTTTAACAAACTCGTTCGCTTTCAAATTTCCATCGTCTAGGTAATTCTGTTCAATTTAATCTTGGAAACAATCTTGCAGAACTTTGGGAAACGTCACATTGCAGGTATCGTACTCTCTTCTTCATGGCATTTATCCTCACTAACCTTAAATGGGCGTTTTTATTCCCATGAATTTAATCTCCTGCTAAAAATCTTCAAATACCCAGAATTTCGGTCAAATACCCAGAATTTTTGTCACATAAAAAGAATCTACACCAAATATCATATCAAATACTACTTACAGGATGTGTTAATTACAGATTTCACCATTGAAATAACTGATAGAGAGTAAGGGAACTTCAAACCCTCCAAGTTGCTTCTTGGATGAATGGATAAGGATGAACCTGGGCAAATGGATAAGGATGAATGGATAAGGATGAACCTGGATGAATGGATAAGGCTGAACCTGGGA
>WSFP011498954.1:0-14049 GCA_009831015.1 Picea engelmannii | reverse complement strand
GAATGAAATAAATGCATAATTTAACAGGTTACCTGGTTCTGATGCTAATTCCCGTTGCCAGATGCCTTGCCGTTGCTCTCTTGCTACCTGCTCCACAGTCCCGTCCTACTGCAAACACAGAAAAACTGCCCAAAACTAATGTCGACCCTGCCAACTAGGAAAACGACCTAGCTCCAAGATATCTACGGATATCCTGGCCCCCGTGCCCAAAACCTCTAGCAACGCAGTGGCTCAACTGATCAAAAGTCATAGTCCAGAACACTCTGTTCCTTGCTCCCAGCAAGCCAACAGTCCACAAAGATATCACAGGCTCACAGCCAATACGCAGAATCTCTGCTCACGGCGAAACACAACCGTCCCCAGCATCCATTCCGTCCCCTCCCGTCGAATGGTGCTCTCATCCCCCTCTTTCCACCCTTATTCCTCCCGACCGCCTCATGCATTTACTCTCTCAACCACCCTCCATACTCCTTCCATAAATGTTTTATCGTCTTGGGATTTTTGGCTTCTTGCCCTGCATACGCAACCATTTTATATCATTTTCATTGATCCTTTAAATTATATTTCTCAGGTCTTTAAATGTGATCTATAATTAAATTATTACTTGGTTAAACATAATTTCTTTCCTTAATTAATTTTACTTTATGATCTTTAAACATTTATTTAATTAGGGTCGTTACATATAGAGTGTCAGAAGGGAATTGAAAGAATACTTGGACTGTGTTTGGAAACACAGGAGGTGTAACAAGTTAAGAAATGGCCATAGAGAAATAAATCACAACATTAATGGTGTTGGGCCATTAGATCTAGGTGGGAGTAGGATAAGCAGTCAGATCAAGCGAAGATTAAGTCACGACCGTCAGATCTCATTGAAGGAAGATCGACGGTGGGGAGCCATTGTGGATATCGGGAAGGAAATTAAAGCATGAGAAAGTTGAGACTCTGCAATCCCTCAGTATCATTGATATTGCTTGATCAACAGATCAATGGTGGATATCGATCCCACTGCGGATGAGCATCTTATCATTGTGGAGATCGGAAAGGAAATTAAAGAGTGAGCAAGTTGAGTTTTTGCAATCATTCCTGGCCGTTGATCTTCACGGTCCATTAAAACACGACTGTCGATATTGAAAAGTAAGATAAGTGCCCAAAGGTTAATCCAAGGTCACAACTCTCGGTCACATGTAGAGAAGACAGAGAGAACTTCGTGCAATTCTTGTCCGTCGATCCAAGCAAGGAACACGTGTCGACAAGTCAACTTGTTCGGGAATTCGGCGTTCAGGAGAAATGGAGTGTGTTGATGCACAAACTCCCAAAGTCTCGAAGTCCAGAGTTCATCTGGGTCATTCATCATAAGGGACATGTTTTGACAGATCGTCTTGTTCAAGAATACAACATTTGGGAGAAACAAGGTGTGAATAGAGTGGAAACTCCTGAAGTCCCGAAGTTGACGAAGGTGTGAATAGAGTGGGAATACACGAAGAACTAGGTTCAACACCTCTGTATTAAAATTGTGGTTACGCGGATATTCGATCCTGTTAGTGATCGAATCTGAGAGCTAAGATGATCCTTGGAACCTCGATTTCGGGGTTTACAATGCAGTTACAACAGAAGACTGCATAGAAGGGTTTTACGACGGGAGGTCCTGCATCAACAAATTTATGCACAGGACTCAGAATTGAGCAAGGGAGTAGTCATGAGAAAGGTCTTGGAAACAGGATTCCAGGTATTCAACCATAATTAAGGATTGAGCAACTTAGATCACAGGAAGCCAGAAAGAAGATTGCGAGTGACCATAAAATAAAAATTGTGCCTATGTTACCAAAATGGTATATTGTGGTTCTGGTTCTAACTAAAAAATTTTGATGTATGCATGTTTTCGGATGTAATATTTACATTTTAAACAGAAAAAAATGCTAGATATGTCTACAGATCAAAGAAATAAGGACAAAGACAACTCTTCACTTTACATTTGAGATCTTTAAGAAGTTATTGGATCATATGTTGGGTCTAATAAGCAACATGGAAAACCCGAGTAAAATTCTGGTTCGGGGAATACCTGTTCTATACTGATTGATATATATATCAGAATGCTAATATTTTGATAAAGAAAGATGAAATGTGTGCATGGAGAAAGTGAGAACATCTCCAAAGTTTAGTCCTACAGTTTAGAGATAGAAACCCCACTATTTCTATTGGAATGCGCAATTGAATCATGGTATGAAGGTCATCAAAGGTGACATGTTGGAAGTTGAATATGCATGTCAGAAGGAAATCAGATGGGTTATGATAGGAGAAAGTAATAATTCATCAAGAAAATACAAGTGTTGATATGATCATTCATAAAAAAGGCTAAATCAAGTACCTGAAGAAGGAAGTTGGTGTTAACTATCCAAGGTTACTCAGAGAATATGACTGAAAATATAATTGGGTCATGTAGCAGTTGGATCAGAGGGATCCAACTAATAAATGGATCCTGAAAATTAATATCAACATAATATGTAGTTGCAAGTCCATGAACATCCTAAGATATTGGAAGAAGTCATGAGGTAGACATCAAGATAATGGGAATGCAGGACAACACTCCAGGAGGGAAATCAAGAATAGTAGAGGATTGTTGATGCATTCCAAAGGTATTGAATATATTTCCACAATAGCATGGAGATGTCAAAGCCAAGAAAGACTTCAAAAAGAAATGAATCTCTGTAGAGAGTTAGTAAGGAATCATGAAGAAGAAATTGGTTCTATGCATGGTTTTGAATGCAAAAGAGATGGTGCCTAAGAAGAATCCATATCAAGTGGCATAGATCCATGAGTGACATCCCCATAGATTGGAGGTATCACTTGAAATTATGAAATAAATTAAAAGAAGCATTAAGTACTTTTAATTAATTCTATGCAGCTAGCGAAGGAAGCATGTGTGCATCCTTACAGTATACTAGAGATTGGCTATGCAAACCAAGTTTGAGGCTAGTTGGCAAGGAGAATAGAAGAGTGCAAGAAAACTCAAATACTAAAGTACTCAGTCAGGAAAGGGATGAAGTAGTTCAGTTCGAAAAGTAAATGTATGTTGAAGATCCAAAGTCTATAAGACAACATGATTGGAATTATAATTCGTCCAAGTATGAGTTGGGATAGATGGATCCAGGAAATAAATAAAATCTTAAGGTTAATATCAGCTTATCATTAGGCTGGAAAAGTAAAGGCAACCAAGAGTGATTTGGCTAGAAAGTGCTCAGGTCAGAAATAATCATGCACAGATGTTACAGTGAGAGCATATGAAGATTCAGGAATCCGGAAGAATTGAAGACTTTTGCGATCAACAAGGAAAAAATGATACATGGAGAAAGAAGTTGTTGCAATTACTATAGAAAAAAGTATGTTATGTCTTGTTGGGATAGCCATAAAGAGAGAATGCTTGCATGTTTGCAAGTGTTGTTGATGATGTTGCTGCAAATGGAAAGAAGCAATAGAAGGATGGAATGTTGATTATAAGATTGATAAAGAGGCATGGGAGCTTCTACTGTCATCAGCTAATCAGGTAGCATCAAAATCGTTTAATGACATCTATGCAGGTAAGTATTTCTCTTTTGAAATTATGTTGCTTAATTGCAAAAAGGAAATTCAAGTAAGAATTTCCCCAGATTGAATTTTTACAATACATAGTATGGTATTGTTTAAGTGCATTAACAAGAATAAGTTACCACTGTAAAGGCTAGAGGCCTGTTATAGTTATCAAATATTCTTAGCTTTTGAATGCACACAATGACATAGTAGCATGTTATGTTAATTTGGTTATGAGGTAAGGACCAAAGAAATAAAATATAAGAACTTGTTATAGGAATGATGCCAGGGAAGATAGTCGTGTATGAGACCAGGACATGGTTGGATATGGCAAGGTATGGATATAGAAAGGTTATGTACCATACAAATACACAATGAGCTTCCTACCTTTAAGTAAAACTTGGAATGCAACCTTTTTTCTAACACTAATGCACACCACCGAATTATATTCTTGGTGTAGTGTTCGGGTCGAAAAGGAAGGCATCCAAATAATCGAGAAGACAATGGGAAGTGTGTGGAGAATGTGTCAAGACATTGGCCGGATTTCCAATTTATGGATGGTGAGATACATGAATTAGATAAGGATCATTCTGAAAATCAATGCAAAGGTGCATTGGATAAATAGGCATTGAGAGTTTCTCTCATACATGATAAAATTGTATACTTAAATGCATTTCCTGAATGCGTTTGGTGAGTGCATGCATATATATTATTACATGGAAATAATTATACTAACGGCTGAAGTGTTTCTAACTCATGGAATTGAGAACATTTCAGGAGTTGTTAGACATTGCAACAGGAAAGTTGCAAGTCAAGTAGTCACATGAACATTGACTACAAGAAATTTTCTATTCAGAAAAAGGAGTAATGAGTTTACTGATATTAATGAGGAACATGCGTATGCATAGAATGATAATTCATTTTATCCAATAAATTGGTTGTAGTTGTGATTGAATTGTTAGTTATGGACAATTCTCAGAACACTTCATAAGGTTTTTGTACATATTGCAATGAGAGTATGAAGTACAAGAAATACTGACATTTTGTTGGCTGAATGCAAGATAGAAGCATTGCAGGAAAAATGGTATTCAACATGGTGCTTGCTGAAAGCCATAAGGAAGATTGCATCCTATTATTGCAACAACAATGAAACAAATTATGAAAAATAATTTCATATTTTGGGAAAAGTTGAATTCCTTATGAAATTAATTTGATTTCTAAATGAATTCTTTTATGTTCTCTCATGATAACTGCATGTGTGTGATGTAGATGAGATAATAATGATCAAAGTTGGAATGATGGAAAGAAAAACTATTGTTGAGGACACTAAAGCCTTATAATTGTAGAACCTTGGTGGGGTTCTAGTAACAGGTTAGCGCTCTCCTTGTGTGTGAAATCCTTGGCAAGATGGATCGTTGAAGGATTATGTAGCAATGAAGGGATGCCTGAGCCTAGAAGGGAAAGTGAAACAAGGAGGAGGCAACTGAAGGATGTGTATGGCATGGTATTTGCCATAAGGAGGGTGTGTCAAATGGAAGTGAACTGAATTATTTCCAGAAGCAACTCTATGGAATAGAGCAATTGACTTCCAGCTGCAGTATGAATACTAGAATTGGTGCTAGAAAGTATAGCACTAGATGGATAACAAGCTTCTAATAGCTAAAGCTTGGATATTTTTAAAGAATTTGAATGGTACATTGTATATAATGCACTGAGGACAATGCATAAATAAGGGGAGTGGATTGTAACATCCCAAGACCGAGCCGCAGTTGTAATTGTGAATGTAAATATGTTTTGTAGGCTGGTGAGCCAAGTGATTATAAGCTATGAGGCTTATGTGATGATTAGGCCAAAGAGCCTAGATGCTAAAGGCCAAAGAGCATGCTTTTGTATATGTAAATACTCATATCATTCATATAAATACATCGTTGCATGTAGACCGACCACGATAAAAGAGAATGGGGGACTAAGCTCCACTAGGTAGAGTGAAGGAAGGGGCTAAGTGTCTAGGATTAGGGGTTAAGCTAGAGGACTTACCTCTAAAGGAATAATATTATATTATTATTTCCAAAAGGCTAAGGTAGGACATAATCCGTGTTATGCTAAGTTCCCGAGGAAAAGGGAACGAGTGTTAAGTGGAGCTCATGCAGCTTCAGGAAGACATGTGTCAACATGAGCGCATGCAGCTTATAGCTAGGAAATCCAACTCATTGGGGGGTTCGCCCTCCACTCTCGCGTCTCTCCCCATGCTCGCGTTCCCTCGCCACTCTTGCAGGGGGGGACTCTTGCCATTCTCTGGAAGTCTTCCATCTTACCTGATTCACCCACTCACTCGTGTACTGAACCATCATCTCCGTCATCGACCTCTGCATCATTTGTGCTCCTCTAAAACCAGTAAACCCATGAAGATGACTTGTATTTTCCTGTGAATCACAACACACCTGTACTTTGACTGAGCATGTGCTATGTCTTAACAATTGGTTGTTGTTGCCAACGCAATTCCTTGGCTGAGCATGGCTTGCTGCCATCTTTTGTGTCCTTACTCGGTTTCGGTTGATGCCATCACTTGTGCATTAGTTGAATGTTGTTGTTGTATTTTCGAAAGAGATGGTTTGAAGAGGAAGGTTGTCAAGCCCGTGGAAAACTCTCTCCAGGTGAGAGAGTGTGTTGGGGAAGTGAGCTCTCCTGGAGGGAGTCCCGTAGCAACTATAGTACTCTGAGACTTCTGATCTAGCCTGTTGATGAAGCCCTTGAAGGGGAGTGGGCAGCTAATGGACTTGTGATAGTGAAGGTGTACACTCATGGGGTGGGACAGGCATGTGGGGAATGAGGGTCTGTGGGATGTGGGCATAAGTGGCTCCTAGGAGAAAATCATTCCTGTTGATTTGTGTGAATTTCCTGTTGTCTTTGCCAAGCCTAGGAATCCCTTGCCCGGTGGAATTTAGTCCCAGCTCGGGGGTGACCCACTGTTGAGCGTGATGAGTAGCATGGTCTATGGCTGGGAGGCTCGCGAAAGGTCTGCATCCAGTTGGTGTAATTCAATTAAAATATAAGTACCAATTTATTTGTTCATTTACATGTTGTGTATTTGTACATGTTTTATATTTATGATTTTAGCCGGTATGTTTTATATTTATGAGTTTAGTCGGTTTATGTTGTACGTATAGGATTTACTGTTATTTCCGCATTTATCTGTATATTAGCAGAATGTAATTATCTGTTAAGTTATATATGTATGACGTTCTTCAAGAGTTTGTATGTGCCATATCCCAATAGGTCTATGGCTGGGTATGATACTTTTTGGGTTATCAGAAGCTCAATAAGAATGTGTTTTTTAGTAGCATGACCTGGCTTGAGTGGTCGGGTATGTCACAATGTGGTATCAGAGCATAAAAACAATGATAAGGTTGTTTGGGTAGTGTTACCCGACAGGGGTTGGTGGTCGGGGATGTTACACCAAACATGGTGACCTGTTGCTTCCATTTATCAATCTATTCCAACAAAAAGATAGTATTATCTTTTGTGTCATGATAGTCAACTTCTTGTTCATCTTCATCACTGATTTCTAGAGGAATTTGAGCTTGTGTCATTATTTCTTGTGTAACAATGACTTTATCTGGCTGTGGTAATTCCTCTTCCTCAACCACTAGTTCTTGTGTGACAGTTGCTTCTTCTATGGCCTCATCAGATTGTTGATTTAAATTAGGTACCAATGGTTCTTGTGTAGCAGTGGTACTCTCATGCTGGGATGGTTCAACAGTGTTAGTCATCACTGGTTCTTGTGTTACAGTGTCAAATTCCTGTATATCCTTTTTAGATTTCATATTTAAATCAGGTACCACTGGTTCTTGTGTTACAGTGGCATTCTTAGGTGTTTCAACAGTCTTATTTTCTTCTTCTTTAGCCACTGGTTCTTGTGTGGCAGTGGATTTCTTTCTCTGTGATGCCTCAAAAAAAATTTTGTGTCTTCTAATTAGTCCCAAAGATAAGGGATAAAGAAGGGTCACCTCATACCCAACCAATCTATAAATATCCCCACACTCAAGACACAAATATTTCTTAAATTTTTCATGTGTTTTATCCTTCTCTGATGGCATAGTTTGTCCTCCTAAAATATGGTTTGCTTGCACTAATAAATCTAGATCATGAGGCGGAGGCCTTTGGGATCCCTTTTATGCTTTTAGCATTTTCAATTCCCTCGTAAGCCTCTAAACTTCTCTTTTCAATTGATCATTCTCAAAAAAGGGGAATGAATTTGAATTGTACCTCTTTCAACATCGGGTTCATGTGTTTCAACAACTCTTTGACTTGGGCTCAGGTTATCAATTGGTTCTTGTGTTACAATGACAACTTCCTGTTGTTTTTCATCACCCAATGGTTCTTGTGTAATAGTGGGTGAAAGAGGGCGCAACACAGGATTCTCAATTTTTGCCATTTTCAGTTTAGTTGCTTCTGTCGTGACAACAACTCTGGTTCTTCTCCTTGTACTTGGGAAAGTTGATGGAAACAATGGAAATGTCCTCTTTCTCCTTAATACATTTGGCATTGTTTGGGGAGGTTTCTTTGAGACAATTTCAACTTCATAATCAGGGGAAACATTGGAAGAATCATCATGCAAAGCAGATGATTCTTCCTGCAACTCAATTACATTCTCACTTTGAATCATTGTTTCAACCTCCTGAATTTTTTCTGGTGGAGTTTATTCACTTTTAGGTGATGATGACCTCTCCACAATTAATTCCTTCACTGTATCTCTAGAAGGCATCTATGTATCTGATCCTTCCCTCATTTTTTCCATGGGTTCTTTTTCTGTATCCCCTCCTTCGTGTTGTGTTGGTTGATTCTCATTTATCAACTGCTCATTTTCCTCTGCTATAATGGTAGGTGATTTTTCATGGTTTTGGTGCAGATTCCTCCATCTGCACTCCAATATATTCCATATCCACATCTTCTGCAATCACAACTCCAGGGTTATCCCTCATTTCTACATCACTACTTCCCTATCCTAGTTCTCCAACAACATTATCTTGTCCCAACTCTTCATTAATTCCTTCTCTTTCCTCTCTTTACTTGTCTAAAATACTCATGTCACTACTTCCTAACTCCTCTTTTGATTCATTTCCATCATTTTCATCAACTTCTACTGCTCCCCTGAAAATGAATTGAGCCCATGTCTGGTTTTGTAGTTCCAAGGCTCTCAACACTATTAATTTTAACAGACAGTGGTGTGTGACAAAACCTTGGGGAAAACGTGATTGTCTTACATATTGTGTCATATTATGAAAAGATTCTAACAGATAATAAGACATATTTATCAATGAGCCATGATGAAGGTGTGACAACAAAACAAAATCATACGTGTAAACAATCTTGTACCTACCTTCACATGTAATATATTTATTCAAGAAAACAACAACCTGGTCCCAAGGTTGAGGTAAAGACTCTATTGTTGTGCCACATCCTATAGGCTACACTTGCTCTCCTTCCTCCAAGAAATTGGTCTTTGCATTAGGAACAAATTTCCTTCTTCCAAACCATTTTCTGCCAGTGCTGGGAAGCCTCGTAATAGAGGATATAACCACCTTTGTTACAATAATGTCCAAACCTCTAACATAAGAATGGGTTCTTGTTAAATTCCAGGCAAATTCTAGGGCAATATCACTGTTAAACCCGTCCAACCGCTCGAAATATGCTACCCACCCTGTGTCTTCAAACATTTTGTAGACTTTTGGGCATCGATGCAGGGCGTCGAGGGTTACTGGTTCATGAAGGACTGCAAATCCTCCCATGATGAACATTCTTTTGTGTAATTAGTTGTTACAGTATTGAAAATGAGTTTCAGGTTCAAACTTCCTAACACAGACCTAGGAGCTTCAACATGCATGAGCGTGCAAGAACAATGGAATGATATTTGTTGGTATTTTTGGAAAGGTGGTGGTGATTCCAATTTCATGGGAAAAATCAACCTGACAACCATGTTGATTGAATGTTTATGGTGGTGGTTGGTTAATTTATTCATGGATGATGGAATACCCCCCAACTTGAACTGATGGTATTGGTCGTCTGTTGGTGATGTGGAAGGGTGTGGAACAATAATTATTTCATAGTATCATGTCAAACACATGTCATAGTGACCAATCATACCTGTAGGTTGTAAACCAGAGACACATACATGCGGCCATTGACTGACGGCTGTCGACAAGAAAAATCTGAGGTGGTGATTACGTTCCACTTATCAATCCCTTCCATTGATAGATACTTATTACTGACGGCCACTGATGAAAATAGTGGAGTAAATCTGTCTGTTGGATATGATGGAATCGGTGGGGCCATGGCCCATAGTCTTCTTTGTGCGTGTTTCACCACGATGTTCTAGTACCAACATATCTTCATTCATTCTTATTAATTCTGCATAGTCTTCTTCGTGCATGCGACATGTTTCAACCAGGTGTTTTAGCATGATTTTTCAGCATCAACATATCTGCATATATGTACATCTCCATGGTTTACATGTATGACTATGTAATTACCCAAATTAGGACTAAGGAAACATCATCTTAGTTTACAAGTTAACTATGAATTAAATTTTAACATAACACAATGTTGAATGAATAATGAATTGTACTTGCTCTAGAATTGATGGTCTCATAGGAAATGTAAACAATAGGGATGAATTAAGAGAAGAGAATGAGATGAAAATGGCATGTAAATGATAAGGAAAAAGGGTCAATTTTAGCACCCAACAATGTCTCACTTGAGTATATTAACATGGTCTTCTTCGTGCATGTTTCAGCATGGTGTTTCAGCACCAACATACCTGCATTCATTGAACATTATTATTAATTATGCATAGTCTTATTCATGCATGCAACGTGTTTCAACCAGGTGTTTCAACATGATGTTTTAGCACCAAGATATATGCATTCATTCTTATTAATTCTACATAGTCTTCTTTGTGTGTGGAGCGTGTTCCATCATGAGCCAAGTGTTTCATCACCAACATATTTGCATATATGTATATTTCTGTGGTTTACAGGTATGACTGTGTAATTACCCAAATTAGGAGTCAGGACTAAGGAAACATCATCCTAGTTTACAAGTGAAGTATGAATTAAGTTTTAACATAACACAATGTTGAATGAATAATGAATTCTACATGCTCCAGGATTGATGTTATCATAGGAAATGTAAACAATATGGATGAATTAATACAAGAGAATGAGATGAAAATGACATGGAAATGATAAGGGAAAAATGGGCAATTTTATCACCCAACAATGTCTCACTTGAATATATTAGCATAGTCTTCTTCTTGTGTGTTTCAACACGGTGTTTTGGCATGGTGTTTCAGAACTAGCATATCTCCATTCATTGAATATTCTTATTAATTATGCATAGTGTTTTTCATGCGTGAAGCATGATTCAACACGATGTTTCAACACCAGCATATCTGCATTCATTCTTATTAATTCTGCATAGTCTTCTTCGTGCATGCAACATGTTTCAGCCAGGTGTTTCAACACAGTTTTTTAGCACCAACATATCTGCATATATGTACATCTCTGCGATTTACATGTATGACTGTGTAATTACTCAAATTAGAACTAAGGAAACATCATCCTAGTTTACAAGTTAACTATGAATTAAGTTTTAACATAACACAATGTTGAATGAATAATGAATTGTTCATGCTCTAGAATTGATGTTCTCATAGGAAATGTAAACAATAGGGATGAATTAATACAAGAAAATGGCATGGAAATGATAAGGAAAAATGGGCAATTTTAGCACCAAACAATGTTTCACTTGAGTATATTAACATAATCTTCTTCATGCATGTTTCAGCACGGTGTTTCAGCATGGTGTTTCAACACCAACATATCTACATTCATTGAACATTCTTATTAATTTTGCATAGTGTTCTTCATGCGTGCAACATGTTTCAGCCAGGCGTTTCAGCTCAGTACCATATTTTCTTGGAATACTCCCAAGATCAAACATTGATTCGAATTTATTTAAATCAATAGACTTAAAATATTCGCCAAGACTTTTAAAAAGTTTTATAATTATGTGAAAATTCGCCACAATTTCACAAGATTTTATAATTCCGTGAAAGATTCGCCCAAATTTTACAAGGTTATATAATTTGGTGAAAGATTCGCCAAAAAATTATATATGCATATTATGTTATTGATAAAATAGCCTTTGCATTCTCCCATGTGTCATGGGGATTCTCCCATTTATTATACATATAAATTTAAGGGGAGTTCTTAAAATTTTCCCTGAATTCAAGGCCCCAGTTGAAACACAGTCTGGATACTGCATAAAGGTCCTAAGCACTAATATTAAAGGAGGATAATACATATCAAATGAATTTCTAAACTTTTGCAAAGAACATAGAATCAAGAAACAATTTACTATAAGGTATACACCACAAGAAAATGGTGTGGTAGAAAAGAAAAATTAGAACCATTCAGGAAATGGCTAGGAGCATGCTAAAGGCTAAAGGATTGTCAAATGAATTTTGGGGTGAAGTAGTAGAATTGCAATTTATTTGTTGAATAGATGTTCCACAAAAAGTGTTCATAACATGATTCCACAAGAGGCATGGAGAAAGATAAATCCTTGTGTTGAACACTTAAAGAGTTTTTGGTTGTGTGGGATATGAACATATACCCAAGGAAAGAAGGAAGAAATGGGATGATAAAGGAAAAAAATGCATTTTTATTGGATATAGTGAGCAATCAAAGGAATACAAACTATACAATCCTAAACAAAGGAGTTAATCATCAATAGAGATGTGATCTTTGTTGAACATGAAGAATGAAATGATCAACAAGGAGCAACAAAATATGTTGGCCCAACAATACCTCCTATGGAGTTATCAAATGGCACACAGGGTATTGCCACATTGATACCTCAAAGCATTAACATTCAACATGGAGCACAAGTTGTCACCCAAGTGACAACTCCAACGACAAGTTCCAAAATTGTCCCCCAGGAAAATCTTCCATCAAATACTCCTAGCACAAATGGAAGAATCAATTAATCTTCAATGTATTGTGGCAACGATAGATCAAAGAAAACAAGAAGCTTGAAGGAGATATATGAGACATCCAGGTATGAAGATGATGATAATGAATTGGTGATTTTTTCTTAATTTTTTTTTATTCTGATCCTATTTACTTTGAGGGTGTGGTAAAAGAAACAAAACGGTGTGATGCCATGAATGAAGAAATGCAAGAAATTGAGAAAAATGAGATACGAGATTTCCAGTAAGAAAATAAGTTATCAGTATGAAGTGGGTTTATAAAACCAAGAATGATGTAGAAGGGAAAATTGAAAGACACAAAGCACAACTTGTGGTCAAAGGGTATACACGACAATA
This sequence comes from Picea engelmannii, assembly GCA_009831015.1. NCBI lineage: Eukaryota > Viridiplantae > Streptophyta > Pinopsida > Pinales > Pinaceae > Picea > Picea engelmannii. The sequence continues at coordinate 1,097 of WSFP011498954.1, read as the reverse complement.
TGGAGGAGATTATAATGAAACCTTTTCTCCTATAGCAAGGATGGAAACGATAGACTTGTCTTGGCAATAACAACTCAACACAAATGGAAATTCCATCAAATGGATGCAAAAACAATGTTTCTCAATGAAGCGTTAAGGGAAGAAGTATATGTAGAACAACCCCTAGGTTTTGAGACTCCAAGACTTGAGAAGAAAGTGTATATGTTGAAGAAAGCATTGTATGGGCTCAAGCAAGCGCTCATGGCTTGATATAGCCGCATTGGCTCATACTTGTTGAACAATGTTTTTAGTAAAAGTAGCAATGAACCAAGACTTTATATCAAAGTCAACAATCAAGGTGAGATTCTAATTATTTTCTTTTATGTAGATGCTCTGATTTTTACAGGAAATGTCACTTTGTCCATAGAAGAATTCAGAACAACAATGAAGAAACAATTTGAAATGACATATACAAGCTTATTGAGATACTTTCTTGGTATTGAAGCTAAACAAACAAATGAAGGTATCTTCATATATCAAGCCAAGTATGGAAGGGATATCTTGAAGAGACTTAGGATCTTGAATAGCAAGTCAGTGCCAACACCAACAACAACAGGTTTGAAGCTAAGAAAAGATGATTGTGTAGCAATGTTGATCCAACTTTTAATAAAAGTATGGTTGGAAGTCTTATGTATCTATCGACAACAAGACTTGATATCATGTATGCACTCAGTCTAATCTTTAGGTTTATGGAGACTCCAAAGGAAACACACTGACAAGCAATAAAGAGAATTTTAAAGTATGTGAATGGCACAAAAATCCATGGAATTTGGTATATTGCAATAGATGACTTTGAGTTAGTTGTCTACATTAATAATGTCCGGGGAGGAAATATAGATGATCGAAAGAACAAATCTGGATATGTGTTCCAAATAGGTTTAGGAGCTATTTTGTGGGCTTCAAAGAAACAATCCATTGTGTCACTTTCCACAATATAAGTGGAGTACGTGGAAACAAACGTAGCATCTTGTCGAGTTGTATGGTTAAGAATGATACTATTTGATTTGAATCATGAGCAAGAAGAGGGAACAACAATCTTCTGCGATAATCAATCCTCT
>WSFP011498942.1:0-14050 GCA_009831015.1 Picea engelmannii | reverse complement strand
ATTAGCAGGGATGTGACTTTTAATGAAGATGCAGTGCTCAAGAAATCAAGAAGATGCCAGCTTGAAGAAGTATATGAAGAGGAACCCATAATCCTCAGAACTATAGAGAGGGAGGTTCCCAGAGCCGCAGAACCAGTGAGGGAAGACATAATTTCCCCTCATGAGGAAATTCCAGAAGATCATGATATAGTGGAATTTCAAGAACCACCTCAGATGACAATCCTCCATCAAAGAAAGCCAGCTTGGGCCAGAGAGATTATTCAATATGGAGAGAAGTATGGTGTTCCCCAAGGAACCACGAGATAGGTGAAAATACCAAAGCCATTTTCCAATTATATGGCTTTGATGTGTGACCTCCTAAAGAAGGAGCCTACCAGCTTTGAAGAAGCCTTTCAGATGAAAGAATGGGCAGATGCCATGACAGAGGAATACCAATCCATAATCAAGAATGATGTATGGGAAATAGTTCCCAGATCAAAGAGTAAAGATGTGGTATCCTCCAAATGGCTCTTCAAAATAAAACATGCTGCTGACGGAAGTATTGAAAAGTATAAAGCAAGATTCGTTGCTCGGGGCTTTTCTCATAAAGAAGGCATTGAATATGAAGAGACATTCGCTCCTGTAGCTAGATACACTTCGATCAGAACCACCATAGCCCTTGCAGCTAAGATGAAGTGGAAGTTACACCAGATGGACGTTAAGAGAGCCTTTCTAAATGGTGTCATCGAAGAGGAAGTGTATATAGAGCAACCTCAAGGATTTGAAGTTGAAGACAGGAAGTCTCAGGTCTGTAAATTGAAGAAAGCCTTATACGGATTGAAGCAAGCTCCCAGAGCTTGGTATGTCTGTATAGACAGTTTCTTGATGAGCTTAGGCTTTACCAGGAGTAAAGAAGATTCTAACCTCTACTTCAAGGTTATGAACGATGAGTCAGTGATATTATTGCTATATGTGGATGACTTATTCTTAACTGGAGAAGAAAAGCTCATCACCGAATGTAAGAAGAGACTTACCTCAGAATTTGAAATGAAAGACCTTGGCCTAATGCATTATTTCTTAGGTCTTGAGGTATGGCAGAGTCCAGAGAGGATCTTCCTTAACCAAGGGAAGTATACGGTCGAAATCCTGAAGAGATTCGACATGTTGGAGTGCAAGCCCATGAATACACCCATGGAAGCGAAGCTGAAGCTCTTTTTCGATACTTCGTCAGAGTTGATTGATGCCACACTTTACAGACAAATTATTGGATCACTGATGTACTTGATGAACACCAGACCAGACATTTGTTTTTCCGTGAACACCTTGAGTCAGTTTCTGGTAGAACCCAGATGTGTTCACCTAGTGGCTGCAAAACATGTGATGAGGTACCTTAAAGGTACAATAGATTGTGGTCTCAGCTATGATGGAGATCGTGATTTCACATTGAGTGGATATACTGATGCAGATTGGGCAGGAAGTATTTCTGACAGGAAAATAACTTCAGGATGTTGTTTCAGTTTGGGATCAGTTATGATCTCGTGGTAGAGTAGGAAGCAATCTAGTATTTCTCTTAGCACAGCGGAAGCAGAATACATTGCTGCATGTTCTTCCAGCTGTGAAGCTATATGGCTTCGAAAGTTGTTGACCGACCTATTTGACTTAGAGATGAGAGCAACCTTGATTCTATGTGATAACCAGAGCTGCATAAAGATTACAGAGAATCCTGTATTCCAGACAGGTCGAAGCACATAGAGATCCATTACATTACATCCGTGACATGGTGCAGAGAGGAGCCTTAAATCTCTAGTACATTAGCACAGATGAACATATTGCTGACGTGTTGACCAAGCCACTATCTCGTATAAAGTTTGAGTACTTCCGAGATAAGCTTGGTATAGTCCGAAAGGACCCTCCTCGAAAGGGGGAGTAGTTTCTGTGATGAGACATCTATTGCTTCCGACCGGATGGTTGTGACGTAAAGCAAGACGATGTGATATGACTAGTACCGAGCTTCCAGTTGTATAACTATGACGTAAAGCCAGTCTAGTATCCTGCTTCTGACCTGATGGTTGTGACGTAAATCAGGACGTGTACCTTGCTTCTGACCTGATGGTTGTGATGTAAAGCAAGATGATGTGTGACTAGTACTATGCTTTCGGCTGTATAGCTCCGACATAAAGAAAGTCTAGTACCCTGCGTCCAACCTAATGGTTGTGACGTAAAGCAACACGTGTACCTTGATTCTGACCTAATGGTTGTGACGTAAAGCAAGATGGTGTGATGAGACTAGCAATGTGCTTCCGGATGGATAGCTGTGATGTAAAGCTAGTCTAGTATCCTGCTTCTGAACTGATGGTTGTGACGTAAAGCAGGATGAGTATCTTGCTTCCAACTTTAGTGCTGTGACGTAAAGCAAGACGTTGAGATGATACTAGTACTGTGCTTCCAGCTTGAGAAGCCGTGACGTAAAGCCAGTCTAGTATCTTGCTTCCAGCTTGAGTGCTATGACGTAGAGCAAGGCAAGGACTGAACTTCCAGCCTTACAGTTGTGACGTAAAGCCAGTCCAGTATTATGATGAGTCGGCCTCGTGCTGTGATGATGATGATGATGATGTATTAGTTTTATACTAATACATATTGATGTAGATGATGATGGAATTCCTTTGAGAATGACGATGTTGCCGATGAAGAAAACTTTCGATGATTTAAAGATACGCTAGTCAGTGTTCCAAGATGATATTGATGATGTTGTCCTCTCGCCCACTTGATGTTGTCCTCTCTCTCTCTCACATGATGTTGCTGAAGAATACCCTTCTTGTTAAGGGGGAGTGTTGAAATAATGTAACTGCAAAGTGTATTCTTATTATTATTTGATATATTATTCATTGGATCAATCCCCATTGTGGATTGATCATGTCAGCTACTTTAAAAGGACCAAATCCCATTTTGCGGATTGGTCATATTGTAATTGTAAAAGGCAAAAGAAGAAGTCGGCCCCAGAATATATCAAAGAGGCCTCAAAACATAATAAAGGTGGTTATAACCACCCAGTTGGAGAAATCGGCCTTGCCAGTGAAGAGACACTTCACACGTGCCAATCTTGTATAAATAAGGAGGCTAGCGCCTCACTTAGACACACAACTCACTTGCTCATTTGAGAGACAAGTTTCGGAATTGCAGTTGGAGAAGAAAGAGAGAGAGTGGCACACCTTTTGGAGAGGATCTTATGTATTAGCTTGAGTTATCTCTTGGCATTGCATTGGCTATCTATAATAAGGAAGTTTTGCAAGGTTTTCTTCCCCTAGAGGGTTTCCCAGGATAAATGTTGTGTCTCTTGTGATCGTGTATTTCTCAGTGATCTTGTCTTTATGTTGTTGTTATCTATTGAAATGCAAAGAACTATAATAATGGCATAAACATTAACACTCCTGTGGGTATTAAGGTGACGAATGTTCTTGCTTAAACCCTAGTTTTGATGTTAACTCAGACATCATCTTGTTCTGGAAGTGATTTCCATGATCTGTGAAAATCTCCTTCGGGATATCGAACCTGGCTACAATCTGGTTAAAAACGAAAAGTGCAGTCATTTCCTCGTCATTGTTGAATGTCAACATAGCTTTGACCCACTTAGTAAAGTAGTCTACTGCTACAACGATATAGTGATGCCCCCCCAGCTGAAACTGGGTGGTATGTAGTGAAATCAATCCCCCACTTGGTGAAGGGACCAACAACAATAACTGGGAACATGGGAGTTGGGTGTGCCCGCATCTTTCGAGAGAATATCTGGCACGAGTGACACTTCTTGACCACCTCTACAAAATATTTGATCAACGAGGGCCAAAAGTATCCAGCGCAAAGAATATTTTGAGATGTTGCCAACCCAGATAGGTGACCGCCACACGCTCTTGTGTGACAACCATTTAACACAAGTTTTGCCTCTTCGTGAGTGAGACATCGACGAAGAATTCAATCCACTCCTCGACGATATAAAGTATTATCGAGGATAAGATAATTTCACGCTTGATGGCGTATTCTCTGACGCTCATCATGAGAAGCAAAAGATGGGTACTTCAAAGTATGAATATACACAAGTATATCTCCATACTAAGGGTCCAGAGATGTAGTAAGGAAAATATCCTCATTAATCAGTGACTCTTCAGGGAAATTATTACCACTCTCGACCGAGAGTTCCAAGATTAGTTCATTAAAGACCAAATACTTTTTATATTTTGTTGAAGCAAAATCCAAGTCAAATTCTTCCAGGATGACTATCCATCGGTTGATTTTCCTGTCGATGACCTGTCATGTTAACACGTATTGAAAAGGGTTCACAAAAAATACAATGGTGGTCATGCAAAGTAAGATGCAATGAAAAAACCATTGGATAGCATGAACAACTACCAAAACAAGTTTTTCAACATGTGTGTAGTTGAGTTCCGGTCCTACCAAGCCTCGACTAAGATAGTAGATAACATGTTGTTCGAGCATGTCATCCTCTTGGACCAATACGATGCCAATAGTAGAATCTGTAGCAACCAAATACAACAAGAAATCATTGCCATAATTCAGAGGACTGAGCATAGGGGAAGACGTCAAAACACGTTTCAATGCTTCGAAAGAGCACCGAGTCGCTTCATCCCAACAGAATGGGACCCCCTTTTTCAAGAGACTCATAAACCCTTTAGTAATCTCAGCATAGTTGGCAACAAAACGCCGAAGAAAGTTAGCTTTCCCCTATAGACTTTGAAGCTGGGGGATTGTGCGCAGGGGAGGCAGTTGAACTATTTCCTCAACCTTCAGAGGATCGACCATGATCCCTTTAGTTGACATGATAAAACCTAAAAAGTGTCCCTATGTCACGCAAAAACTACACTTATTTGGATTCAGGCGAATCCGATAGTAGCAATACCTCTCAAAGACAAGTTGTAAATGGACGAGATGATCGGATCTCTTACGAGAATGTGATGCCAGATCATCAAGATACGCCTCGACTATGTGTTTGAGGTCATGGAAGGAAAAGAACATCGCCCGCTGAAAAGTGGCTCCAACATTCTTAAGGCCAAAAGGCATTTTCCTGTACGTGAATGTACCCCAATGACTAATAAATGTCGTTTCATGTTGGTCCTCGGGATTGATCTGAATCTGGTTGTATCTGGGAAAACCGTCCATAAAAGAAAAGAACTCACAACCTGCATATTCATCGAGAATCTGGTCAATGAATGGGGTTGGAAAATTATCTTTTGGGCAAGATTTGTTCAGGTCACAAAATTACATACACAGGCGGATCATACCCTGCGTTTTGTTGAAATGAACAAGGTTCGACACCCATTCCGTCAATTGCACATGATAAATGAAACCAACCTTGATGAGTTTCTCTACCTCGACCTTGATCATCATTTCCTTGCGAGGATTGACTGGGCGAAGCTTCTCTCGAACAAGCTTAACATCGGGGTAAGTTATGATCTCGTGTTCAACGATACGTAGTTCAATGCCCGACATCTCCTCATAAGACCAAACAAAGACATCACGAAACTCTTTAAATAATGCAATGTAGATCTGAATCTCTTCGGGGGAACAATCTTCTCCGACGAAGATGTTTTCCACGACACTAGGGGTTCTAGAGATGTCGATAGGAATTGTTTCAGCTATACTTGCCATGTTTCCTTCAACATATATTTTGTGCATGGCCAGAGGGTTAACAAGACAAGGGGCATCTCCATTCATGGTCGTAATGAACTCTCTTGCCTCTATTCTCTTCTGCTCGGGTAAGAAATAAGATATACGGTGACAATCGTCCCAAGGTCTATCTAGCCCAGTCATTGCTTCAAAAATCGCCTCGTCGGAGGGAAAGACCAAGTCCAAAGGATCGTAAGTGACGAGAGAGTCTTGAGCCCAAATAGGCTAAAAAACGGGATCTAGCACCTGTGTGGGAGCCAGATCAGGGTTGGCCGAGGCTTGTTGGCCAATATTCTACGCAACCTTAGTAGTGGATAAGGGCATATTCATTCCAGGGTGCCCTATCCCTTCCATCGAACCCTATGGGGAAGGTAAAATCAGCGGGTCATTAAAGTGACTCATTCTAAAAGACGCAATTTGAAAGATCCCAGCCTTCGGCTGGTTGGAACAACTGAAATAAACTTGACATCATTAGCAGATGAAAGATAATCATAAGTCCCCATTAAAGATGGAAACAATCTGACACCTAAGTTGATGGTACTTGGCTGCGGGTTGTCAATCATCGGGACCGTGGACGCCCCTGATGAAGGGTCAGGACAAGAGAAGGATAATTAATCAATGGTTATGATCTGGTCTTTGTGATGAAAACATAAGACCCAGAAAAAGGTGGATACAACCGTTGTCGTAGTGTAGGTCCAACTCTGGCCTAACAAAAGATTGTAGTCGAGAGGTGCATAGACTACTTCTACTTCGATGCACACAAATTTTCCCTCCAATTGCATGGGGAAGGAGGAAATTATGCCATGTGGTCTAAAAGATCGACTGTCAAACGCAGTTAGCAACATGGGCGATGGAGACAACTCAGGTTGGCCAATGGCCTTCCAACATGCCAACGACATCAAGCAAGTTGAGGCACCCTCATAAACCACTGTACGAAAAATATTATGTATCAACGATTTCGTGGCATACACCACTACTATCTGAAAAGTGATGTGGTGAGGGAGACAAGGTTTATAATCTATAGGGTAAAACAAAATCATTCCTAAGTTACTAGTCTCGACTACTCCCAAGGAAGACAACAATGCTTTCCTCTGTGAGGGACGACTTTGGAGGACTTCCAGAGCAAACATTGCACAAGGAGTTTGTGCCAAATCCTCCATGACGGAGTAATTCTGAGAAGCCCTTGCGTTTAGGTTGTGGGAAGCCCTTTTGAATGCACCCTTAGGGATGCGAGTCATAGTTTCTCCCAAAGTCTTATCAATTTGAATAGGAGGCAGTGGGTTGGGGGCTTCCTTTTCCTTCTCAGCAGATTCTTGCATTCCGTAATTATGAGCTCTGGTCTGCAGATTAGCTTCGAACTTCAACATATAAACGTTTGCGGCTCCATTGTTAGCATTAGGCGTGGGGGCTCCCTGATTGCCCCCAGGTGTGTTTGTGGATGAGGAAGCTTGATTCAAATTTTTCCCTTGTGGAAAAGGGTTGATTAACACGACGGGTTGTTGTTGTGCCAATAGATTTTGGGCTTCCTCAAGTCGAGGGCATTGATGAGTCAAGTGGTCGTTTGTGTAAAGCTTACACAAAAACTTCACCTTCCTCTTTTCGCTTTTTCCCTCCCCAACATTATTCGCAGCCTTCTTATCCCTCTTACCCTTCTTTTTTTTAGATTTCCTCTTTCCCTCGGTTTGCTGGTTACCCTTGGGATTTGTCGATTGCACACTGTGTACATCTGACATTTGGGTTATGGGGGCAGTCGAACTAGGAGTTTGGTTGGCCACAATCTGTTGAATTGATAACTATTGTAATTGATTAGTGAACTGATCTGTGGGCTTGCTCTGTGTTGAGCCTACTATCCCATCGATGTGAGGCCCAAACTTCTGTTTGGTCTTGTCAAAAGTCAACCGTGGTGCGTCGGGCAGGATCTCGTATAACATATTAGATTGAGAGTAAATTAGCTCCAGTTGTTGGGCTCTCATGATAGCCTCTTCTTCGGAAAAAACCTTGTACATCGTTATGTCTTTGGATACACAAGGCACCAAGGACTTTAGGAACCACTCGAGCAAAAATGCGGGAGGGACCTTGACTTTGATCAAAATCTTTCGTTGTCGCCATTCTCGAATGTGATCCGAGATATGGACGACTTTTGTTTGCTTGAAGTTAGCCAACAACTCGGCGTCGGCATCGTATCTTACCAGTAACTGGAAATGGTTTAAGAAGACCATATCCAGGTCGTTAAAGTAAGCATACTTCGAGCTATCGAGCTCGATATACCATTTCGCGGCACCGCCTATAAGAGTGCATTGAAACAAATGCCACTGAATAGAATCATCATTTAATGAGTTTGATGAGCATCATAAATGAAATGTCGTAACATGATCACCTGGATCCTCGCCAAGCTTGCCTTTGAACTTAGGGATGTCTGAGGGAAACTTAGTCGGCATGGGGAGCCAACGTGAATCATGACATATCGGGTCGTTCAACAGTCTTGACAAGTCTGGCAAATGCAGAGTTGCCAGTAAAGGTAGTGTAGGTTGTGGTGGATTCAAATGAAAAGAGGGGCCTGGATTTTGGCTAACACCAGGTTGTCAGGAAAAGTTTGGTTGTTGGGCAGGGTTTTGCTAGAAACCGTGGTGGCTTTGTCTAGTAAAAGGATTTTACGTTTGATTCCGCATCACTGAATGATTTCTGTAGTTGGATGACATGCTTTGTGTAGGGATTGCTCCCTGCACAGTGTTCCAAGGACCTTGGTTGGGGATGCCCCCAACCGACCCTCCTGGCATAGGTATTGAACCCTGCTCGGGGTTCCAATGAGTATGGGAGGGGTTGCCCCCGATCGACATCCCTTGCGAAGGAAGGGAGCCCTACCAAGGATTTCCTAGACCTTGTGAGGAGTAAACTCCTGTCATTGCTCCCTGTGAAGGAATGAAACCTTGCATAAGGTTTGGTTGACCAAAAACAGGGTTGCCCCCTACCGAGAAAGCAGACGATGAGAAAACGTTATTTCCAAATGCATCGAACAAAAAAAATGCATATACCTTACTCGAGTAATGTAGGACTGAGTTCCATGACCCCCCCTATTGAACAAACTAGAGTTAGTGTTAGGCTTGATCGATTGCTGGAAAGCGCCTCCAAGTGAAGGGGACGTAGGAGGGATATAACCCCCACCATAAGGGATACCGTTGAACGGGGGCAGTGGTTCCCGCGACAGATCCTTGTAAGGGAGAATTAGCGCTCCCTACCCCCAGACCAATAATCTATAGAGTAGAGTAGGTTAGGACCGAACTAGATTCAAAACCTGACATCCCATATGAAAATGGAGCACCATACATGTTCTGGATAGAGGGAACAGTGGTCAAAGTCATTGAAGGGATTGTGGCACTGCTCAAAGTAGTGGGTGTCTGGACAGTCATAGTCCTGATAGGTGGAGGTGGGGGAGGAGGCATGACACCTCCTCCCACGACAACCAACATGGGAGTATGAGGACTCCCAGAAGAAGTAACACTAGTTGCTTCCATCGTCGCTCGTCTAACAAACTGACATTCAGGTGAAGTCACCTCAGGCGGGACTATGTAAATAAGAAGTAACGTCGATAAGTTAGTGATCAGAGGGTTTGTGGGCCTGAAGCCTTCAGCTTCAAGGTTAGAAATAGTGGACTCTTCCAGTGCAGGAAAGTCTTCTCTAGGAGCTGGCTCGAGTACAGTTTCCTGTGGCCCGGTCGATTCAAATGAACCCTCTTGATCTAGCCTGCACCTCAATGGTGGTGAAGGTGGCTCCAAAGTAACCAATGGCAGACCCTAAAGCCTACGTGAATGGTGGAGCTGTTGATCTTCCACCTTGTGAAATGATCAACCGACACTCTAAGGTTGAGCTAGCACGAAACACAAAGAACACACTAAAAATTTCTTAATGGAAGATTAAGCAAACAATTGACTGGTAGGAAGAACAGTTACGCCAATCGACACTAGAGCAAGTTACTGGTGCAAGTGTAACTCGAACATGGAAACACCCTCTGGGTATACTCTGCAAAGCGCGATTCGACGTTTTCCCTAGGTACCATGGTATACGCCCACAACCACCTGTGCAAGTCCATAAAAACAAGCAACTAGGTTGCCAGCTCACAGTCAATCACTAGGTAGACAATCGGGTTGATCGTAATGAGTAGGATAACAAAGTATGAAGCCTTTCAAGGGTACCGAAGGAAAATGGTTTGGAATACAACTGAGGATATCGAACAGATTCGAGGTCCACGAGGCTTCGTAGTAAAATGCGATCAACGTAATTCCCAAGAACGACCCTCAATATACGATCCCCACTACGCTTGGTCTGACTTTGGAGGGGTTATCTCCTATACCTTTCCTCATGCGACCTCATGTTTATCCCCTATGTTAGAGGGGGGTCCCGACTGACTCTTACAAAACTGGACTCTGACACTTCCTATCATGGTCTCTTATGTTTTTTTAAGCGGCCTTGAAGAGTTTCCTCTCCACACCTATTTCAAGGCCCTAGAGCCTAGACTGCTTGGTGAACCCTACAAACAAAAGTCTGATTGATTTTAAGTGTTAATTATTGATTTTAATTAATTTGATTTACTCAAAAGGGTACATATGTGCAACTTATGGTGTTTATAAGAGACGAAAGAGACGAAATAAAAACTTTAGAGCATTTGCGCAAAAATAAACTAGGTTCTACTTTTGAAAAATGACTTTTAAATCTTTGCAAATGCAAACTTTTCGAAGTAAAGTAGTCAAAGATCCTAAAATGCAAGAAGTTTCCTAGAATGCGTTTTTTGTTTTACAATGTAGATGCAAACTACTAAACTTTCAAGGAAATATCAAAGAAGGAACTTTGGAAATAAAACTCTTTTCTTTTGTAATAAACAACCTATGCTACAACTACCAAACAAAATGCATAACTAAATGCAACATTTTTTTGATTTTTTGAACTGCTTAGAAAAGAAAAATCACAAGTAAATGATACTTTTCATTTTTCAAAACACAAACAAGGCAAAGAGAAAATAAACCCAAGACTAACACAGACCCTAAACCACTGCTTGAACACATGGATTCGCTGGAATCCACAGGAAGATCTAACACTTATAAGTTGACCCTAAACCTTCAAAGCAAACAAAAGAAAATAAAGAAACAACATGGGTTCTTTATAAAGTGCAAGATAAACCAAATCTTTAACCCAAACAAACACAGTTAATAGAGACCCTGAAGAGTTCAAGAAGCACAAAGCTTCTTGCCAGGAAAGAAAAAGTCTTTTTTTTTTTTTTTAAACCTTCCGAAACACAGAGATGTGTGTTGAGCACAAGCAGCATGCGTATGTACGCGGGTTATATACTATGCATACTGTTAGAATATAATGGATGTGCTCGTTTTACCATTGACAATATTTCTATTGTCACCCAACCATAGGCCGAAGCCACCCTCCGAGCACCTTAACCTTGACAGAGAATCACTCCGGAAGCAAACCCTAGGTTAGATAGCCAAACAAAGGGTAGCGCTCCTTTCCCCAAGGATAGCGCACCAACAAGAGCCGATCAGATAGTCCAAACCCTAACCAAGAGATAGTCCAAGCCAAACGTGATCTGCTAGCTGCAATGGCAACTCTCCTCCAAACCTGCGCACAAAACTGGGCACTACAGTGCGCACAAGTGTTGCTCTGCAATTCTGAGACCGCCTGCCAGAATGAAGACTGGCCTCTTGTATTTATATTAAATTTGGCTAACTGCCTGGGCCGACTTCTCATTCTGGGTATCTGTCTGTTCAGTATATATCATTTCTTCTAGCCGACTTCTTCTCTTGGAGGCTAATAACCTAATACAAGTTATCTTCTTGAGCCGACATGTCTTCTAGGGTTATTAGCCAACTCATTAGGGTTTCTTCTTTCTTCTCGGAGTATTCTATTCTCGTCAGGTTTACATGTGGAGGTAAATACCTCCCGCAACTACCATAATATCAACACTCCCTCCTAGCTAGGGAGGTATTACAGGTAATGGTCTTGAGCACAAATATACCATTCACCCGATAGCATTAACATAGTTGTATAAACTATCTCATGACTAGATCATGAGCACCATCATCACCATCAGCTGCATCATCTCTCGGAACCATACTCTATCTGAGTAATGATGCTCACTCCACAAAGTGACACAAGAGCCATTCTTCTAATCTAGAAGAATAAATGTTCTGAACCATTTTCTGTCTGGGAAATCTCTGTTCATTGATCATCCATCTAGCTAATAATCATTTTCAACATTGCTGATAGTCTTCAAGTCAATTGGAACAATATCATTCAATAGAACACAACTGTGTCTATCCATAGTAGTACACAACTACAATCCAGTGGTACACTACCACACCAAGTAGCACACAGGTACTTGATCAATGACATATAATCACAATCAATGGAACACATCCACCACAGTAGCATACATCTACTGTCCAGAGACATACAGTTTCCATAACAATCATCTGATATCAACCTGCACAGAAAAACATTGTTACGATATAAACTGAATCATCTGGGCGATTCTTCCACTCACATCTGTGAGATCTGGAAGAGCATCTTCCCTCAGAAAGTCAAACATTAATGATGAGCTATCTGGACTATTCTTCTCAAGAAAGGAAGAATGATTGTCCTGATTTTTGAGCCTGAACCATTCCCCACCCTGGGCCATTCCTCCGACACTAAACAAAGTGTGACCTTGAGAGAATGAGTCTGCCCTAAGGAATGTCTGTCCCTGGACTATTCCCCACCTTGGGCCATTCCTCCGGCACTAAACAAAGTGCAACCTGGAGAGAATGAATCTTCCCTAAGGAATGATTGTCCGGACCATTTTCAAAGGAAATGATTGTCCTGCACCAACCTCCAAAACGGACCATTCCCCATGTTAACCACAATGGGAAATCATTGTCCGGCGAGGCGGGCCAATCTTCTTGAGTAGCCCTTAAGAAGAGAGATTGCCCTAGACCACTTCCCATGTTAACCACAATGAGAATTCGTTGTCTATGGTACATCAACAATCTGGACAATTTTTCGAACTGGAAAATGTCTATCCGTCAGAAATCTCAATCCAGTTTTCGAACTGGAAAAATCTGCTCATCCTAGACCATTTTTCGAACTGAAAAATGATTGTCCATCAATCAATAATATATCAGTGCTCCCTCCCAACCTGGGAGTCATATCTTCCTTTTTCAATAAGGAAGTCGTCTCCACGAGCTCCAACTTGAGTACACAAACTCTTTCATCTTGGACAGAGGCTTTACCAAAATTTCTGCTTATCTACTCATTCGTGGAGATATGTATTGGAGAACCACTTTCTCCTTTCTGGACTTCATCACATATAATGTAATGCTTGATTTCAAATGTACTTTGGTCTGGAACACTGGTTTTCTTTGAAGGATTCATGTAGCTCTTGATCAATAAAGTATATCGTTGTTGGAAAACTAGAACATATCCATGTGGCACTTCTTCTGTCATCATGAGATATGATCTTCTCAGTAATCATCTTGATACAATATCTCCGTTATAGAGAATCTTCACCATGCTTCTGCTGTGTACTAGAGGTTCTCCACCAAGTTATCTTCTTCCATCTGCATACAAGGGTCTCTTTCTGGTATGCTTCAAAGTCTTGAGGTTGCTCTTCATACGCTCTTTGTTCAATTGCTCTGGAGAACAGTCTTTGCATTCATCTAATGTAGAATTCCAACCCATGGATATTGCGGATGATATAAAGACTCATGTAGAGGTATGTCTAGTTTATTGGAACAAGTAATCATCATAGTCTTCTCCCTTCATCTCGGGGAACCTCTAGTTCTGGATCTTGCAATGCTTGCATATATACATTGTTCTTCATCACAACTTCCAGTTCCTCTGCTTGATTGCTTTTATTGGGTTCATATCAGGTTGGTAATCTTGTGATTCTTAATACAGTGACTGGTTGTTCTGGCTTCTCTTTCTTTCTTGGAATCTTCATGTTCTTTTTGATGTTTTTCTTTAGCTCTTGGGTCCATGGAGTTTCTTATAGATTCCATGCCCTAAAGATTTCACTTCTTCCTTTCAATATAGAATCATGGATGTGGATGGACAACCAGGGATACTTTAAGGCTTCTCTTCGAAGAAGACTTTTTATGAGGTTGAACTGAACACGTACTATCTTCCACGGCTGCTATCATGGATATATACTTCATCATCTTCAATGGATCATAGGATTAGCTCCCTCCTAATCCTTGCTTCATGTATGAGTGCATATAATCGGCTCCCTCCATCTAACAGAGTCCATGCTTCCGTCTGCATTCTTATTGTCTTCTGCAATATATAATCGGCTCCCTCTGTCTAACAGAGTCCATGCTTCCGTCTTATTGTTTTCTGCAAAACGTCATAAGTCTTTCTC
>WSFP011498935.1:0-14050 GCA_009831015.1 Picea engelmannii | reverse complement strand
ATGAGGGTAAATAATCTAGTGTTTATGGCCTCCCTTGCACCATGGGTGCCTTGCTTGAGTGTTGGAATATGTCAACCTAGATTTTCTAATAATTTATCAATATTTAAAAATAAAATAAAATTTATAAATGCATTAAAAAAAATAATTTTTCTTGATATATTTTTCTTGGGAAAGAGTTTAAATTGTAATTGGGGATAGGATGTGGTTTCATGTATGGTATTAAGGTGATATGATACTATAAATCATATGATCTTAATGGAGGTAGTCTCAACAATGACCACAAAGGATACTTAGTTTCTTACAGAAACTATAAATGTTGAAACTACCTTTTGGTCCCAAAACAAGACCTAGAACTTATTTTGATTGGCTAAGATCTTGTCTTCCTCGGAAATAAATAAAAATGTTAATGACTCAATACCTAGAGACATCTAGCGGGAGTGAAAATATACCCCCTTACATACCACTAACATGTCATTTTAGGTGGTGTGGTTTTCCTTGAATAATAATTATGAGTCAGCTCACACAACCAGTGATGGTTGTCCTCATTGTTTATTGACCACTAAGTTATGATAAGATTCGTCACATTTGAAAAAGAATTTTACATTATATAAAGAGGGTGTAAAGAGGGTGTTGGAAGTTCATAATGTTTATCATTGTTGAATAGATTTAGTATGTTATACTTATTAGACATAAGACAATTTATGTCAATGTTTTCTACGGGAGGTTTAAAAACTAAGGATATAATATTGTTTAAAGTGTTCAAATCAATTTTATGATTTTAACTAAACACTCTAAATTGGAATTTTTTTATAAATAAACTATTTAATCAAAATTAAAAATAATAAAAAATAAATATAAATAATACAATTTCCCAGTTCAGAAAATACAATTTCCCAGTTCAAATTTTACAATTTCACTTAGGAAAAGGGAAAAAATAATGACAGAGTCCATAAGGAATATATGCCATTCACATAGAGTCCATATGGACTCTGTCCATAGTAAGGATAACAATTTATTCAATGTTTCTCTTGAGACTATATTAGCTACAGGGCTCGATTAGCGACCAATTGGATCTCAATCCTTATATTCTATGTAGATTTGGACAGAAGGACAAAAGTAGTGCTATTTAATGAATCTCATGGATATATTACTAAATGGATGTCAATATACAAATTATCTAAATTTGGTTCTTAGTCCCTCAGAGAAAAAACATGGTGTTTACATCATACTTTTGCATCATACATCAAATGCAATTACAATTATATGAAAGTATCTCTCTCCAGTATGAAATCATAAGGTTCTATTTTCCAACTCATCAAGGATGTTATAATAAAAATGGTCGCATAAGTTTTTGCCTCAGTAAGGATAAGACATAGACCAAATTTTATTTTTATTTTTACTCTGTCTGAATGGCATAGAGTCCATATGGACTTTGTGCCATTCGCATAGAGTCAATATGGACTCTGTCCATTCATTGCACAAAGTCCATATGGACTCTTTCCAAATGACACAGATTCAAATTTCTATAAATTTCCATAAATTAAAACTAGAAACCATAAATCTTTATAAATCTCTATAAATCTCTATAAATTATCTGGATTTTCCACCAACGCCCTACACCAACATTTCCACCAATGCCAACAATCACTTGCAATGTCTGTAAAGTAATAGTGGAACAAAAGGTTGGTCATATATAATGTATATTTTCAGTCGAAATATCTTTTGGTCGAAAAACATTTTTGGTC
Source organism: Picea engelmannii (assembly GCA_009831015.1). NCBI lineage: Eukaryota > Viridiplantae > Streptophyta > Pinopsida > Pinales > Pinaceae > Picea > Picea engelmannii. The sequence continues at coordinate 12,305 of WSFP011498935.1, read as the reverse complement.
AAACTTTCTACCGCCGGAGAAAAAAACCGGCTACCATTTTTATTACATGAAAGCTGAGGATTCAATTCGTGCATTGTTCAATTTGATGTCCAATGTTTCGTTCGAAAAAAATTTCAACAAAAAAGTTTATTTTTTCTTCAAAAAAGTTAGAAACTTCGACCGAAAAAGTGATTCTGACAATTATTCTACCCCCATTCTCACGAAATTGTTACCCACCTTCATGATGTTACCCATATTCTACAATTTTATTCTCTCCAAAGATTTATCCTAAGGTATCCCTAACAAGCCTCTCCTTTCCTATATCTCTACTTACAACCTTATATATTATGTTCTCCATGGAGATCACCTTGACCCATAGGTCGGTTACATAAGTCAATCATAACTAAATTTACATCTATTCATAGGTCCTCGAGTCAGTTTTTAGATATTTGAGGCGATGCTTACTTGAGGCACACTTTGCCTTATTGTAGCCAGTCAACTACCACAATCGACACTCAAAAGGATGTTTTATCCAGTCACCAGCTTCACACTATGGGGTGGTACTAAATAATATTACAGTGTGAATGGGTTCCAAACTTGGTAGTGCACTGAAGAGTCTAATGGGATATACAAAGTGTGGTATGGATATGGAGGGTGCACCACTAAGCAGAAAGAGAGAAGTGGAAGTGATTGTTAATGGTTGATGATGTATTGTAGACCAAATTAAAGCATATGATTATGGTGGGGATGGAAAATATTGATACAACCACGTATATGTTCACCATGAGTTATGGTCTTGTTTCAAATAAAATACCACGATATCCTATACTTGGGTCAAACACCTTCAATGCCCATTTGTCCCAACCAATATAGACATGTTCCTTCTCGCACACTATTTTGTCTCTCATATCCTTGTATTGCCACATTCCCTTGGAATTTTTTGCATCCTTGAGTCCTCCCCTCAATATGTGCTCATTTTCCTTTGGTCCTCTTACTATTGTTGGAGACTCCCACTTTCTCTGTCTTGGGGCCTTCTGGACTGTCGACATTGATGCAATGTGAATCTTCTTGACTGGTGGTAACATCTGCATATGGGTGCAGTAACTTGACCTCTGAGATGACCACCCAAATCCTTACCAAGTTTCCCCCATGGAGGCATAGTCTAAAAGTTATACATTTTGGCATTTTTCACCGAAATCTGGTGATCTAAATCTTGGTGAAATCACAATTTTATGTTGTGTAAATTGCATTTCTAAATGCATAAATGGATTCAGTGTCTTGAAAAACCCATGGGGTACTCGAATTATATACTTAAACACTCAATGGGATAATTATAATTCCATGGACTAGTGTCCCTTCACTATACAAAGGGGTTACTTTGGTACATGGTAGTATCAGTTAGGATTGTTGGGAGCTAGTTTTGATCCTTTCACCAGGTCCATTCACCTCCAATTTTGGCTCCAAAACCTCTAATTTTTCCCATTTTCACCTAATTAGTGGAAAAATGAGCATCAAGAAGGTAATAAGTTGTCTTTTTGAGGATAAATCTTAGTTTTTCTTGTAAATGGTATTAAGAGCTATTTTTGCAACAAAATCACCTACAATTCAGTTATTACAAGAATTCAATATGTTTTACGAGTTATTATAGGGATTGAACATTAGGATACTTTACCTCATTCAAAAAGAGAAATTCCACTTGGTGGAACTTCATGGATACCACGATATGGTGAATTACCTATTTCTCCATCTTCGTAATGTGCAAAACCTAGCGGTCAACACATGGTCAAAATCAACAGGCAATTACAGGAAATTCGCAAGAATTACCTGTAATTATGCAAAGTTGTTCACAATATATGGGATTCAAAAAATAGGAATGAGGGATCAGTTTATCCAACTAGGATCTTGAGGATACAACTCACAAGATAAAAAATATATTATTCCATGTGCTAGAAGGGAGATCCATTCTAAAATTTCTACAATCAGTTTTGTAAAACAGACTGTAATTTGCAATTTTTCAAGCAATGATATTCAAAGGTGATTTTTGGAGTGATGAGGATGAATTATGGAATTCCGCAATATGAGTTTTGTGTGGAATAGGGTCATTTAGGTAACATATAGGGATCAATATTCCCCAAAAAGTGCAAGACATGGATTTTATGAGCGTTTCTTCAAAATAGAATTTTCCATATTTTCCTATTGTGGTCGGTTTTCAATTTTCTTAATTTGTAAAACTCAAATTGGATCTGATTGTGAGAGTGCAGTTTGTATTTTTCACTGCGATAAGATTCATTTGATTTGTAACATTTTGATCCCACTAATGTGGCTCTTCATTAGGACAAAAGACGAATTGTCATGATGAAGAGCCACAACAGTGGGCTTGAAACATTACAAATCAAATGAATCCTATCGCAGTGCAAACTCTGATGAAGAGCCACATCAATGGGCTCAAAATGTTTCAAATCAAATGAATCTTATCATAGTGAAAACTTAGAACTCCACTCTCACAAACATGACCTACAAATTCTCAACAATTAATGGATCTGATTGGTTAGTTCTAGGATTCGGGAATGTAGATTTTAACCTTGTACAATATTTTACTGCAAACATATTTTCAATAAAAGAAAAAAATATATACAATGGAAAATACACACATTACACAAATATTTTTCCCCTGGAAACCCAAACCGGAAAAACCAACATATTCTATATCCATTCATAGTGATACATTGTTTACAATACAATATACATATAGGAGCCAGTGACATCCAAAACCCTAACCCAATGACCTGGATTAGTCAACAACCATAATTCCTTAACTGGAAATAGAAAACCATCGCCAAAAACAATGTGCCAAAAAACCTCTCAATAATGGACAAAAAAATTGAGGTGACACGAAAATCAGGGGGGACATGAAAAATGAGGCAAAAATGTGACACGTTTCTCAAGGAAAAAAATTCTCGGGGCCGATGCCCCCAAACCCCTTCAACTCCTATGTGCTCCCATCACAACATAGTAGACACTAAAGCTAGTCATGTAAACAATATAACACATACCCAACATGGAATTGGTTCTTATCCTCCCCGTTGAATCTTTTGTATAAATATATCCTCAAAGAACAATACAGAGGATCAATAGGAGTACGAATATTATTATTATGAACAAATAATTCTTGTAACAACTCAACTGTACTAAAGCATTAATACAATGGAGTTTTTCCTTGAATTTATGAGTTATCGCTTTCACACAGTATGATTTTTTCTCTAAAAACATATTTCAGGAGGGCCCCTAGTCTATATTGTATTTTTGTAAGTGATTTTAGAAGTTTATTTTATACTTGCATTTATTTGTTGTTGTATATTTATATGCATTATTTCAATTTATTGTATAACAAGGATTCATTTTATTTAGTTTGTAGGAAATGCTACTTTGAATATGTGATTCATATTGTTCTAGATATTGATTCTAAAGACAACAACTTGATTGATTGATATTTCATTTGTCGTGCCATACAAACAGTCATTACACAAATATACTCAGAGTTGAATTGTGTCTGCAATTCCTTTCCATCTTTTTTATCAACTCATTTCCTTATTGCAATTCACCATTCATTCAACCTTTTAACTCACATTTTGAAATAACCCTTGTGGACTTGATTCTTGGTTGACTAAAGCAGATTGCATTTGCAAGTAGAATTTTTTTTGATAGTGAATGATTTACTTGTAATCAGATTCCCTACCACAAATAGTTAAGTCGAAGTGATCATGACCAAAAGAACCAATTCATGTTTCTGAGTATGGAATTTTACTGCTTTGGTTTTAGTAGGAGTTCATAGGCAATTTCAAGACTAGTTCTGCACATATTGTGCTTGTGTCTCATAAGTTTAACTACCTAGATTTATAATAAATGTTGAGAAATATACACCACTATATCAGCCCAAAATTTTAGCACCGTTTTCGGGGAGGAACTAAAGGAATTAATTTTGAAAATGGAAGTTTTCTGTTGTTTTTAGTTGTAGTTTTTTTTATTTTTCTTTTTGCAAGTTTTTTGGTTTTCTTAGGTCCTTCGACTTACGACTTATTGTTACTTTTTCTTGCATGTTTTTCTATTGCGCCAACATTTACAACTTGGAGGAGTGAATACAATAAGACAAAAGGTTAAAACTTGCACACTCACTTTAGTGATAATTCACAAGTCCTCATCATGTTGGCATTGTAAGAGTGCTTCCTTTTATGCAAGTTTTTTTTATTCATGGAAAGAAAATATAACTCATGTCAAGAAGAAACTATGTGACAGTAGGGTCTTAGTATCGTGAGGGTATTCAAGTACATGATAAAAAAAATTCCTTAAGTTTGTTTGGTGTGGTGTGTTTGTTTCTGATTTCATTTATTCTTTTAAGGGTGGGAAAGTATTTGTAAAAAAACCCATGTACTAATCCATTTATGAGAAAAACCTCTTGACCAGTAGAAGAACTTGAAGATGTTCAACAACTTGTTGAGAAAATAAGGGCTCATCACTACAAGTAATTTATTCAATCCGTGTTCCAATGTTAGATCCATAACTAAAGAGAAAAATGATTTTCAAGAAAAGAAGAGAACCCATGAACAAATCCAAAAAGATGTTGGGTATGTGTTATATTATTTGCATGTGTGTGTGTGGGCACGTCAGATATGAAAATTGTGTCTCACGATCCCAACTTCCTTTTCTCTTTGTGTCGTGTGCGCCAGGCACTTTCCTTGGGGGTCCTGGGGGGCAAGTTTGTCCCCCCTGGTTATGGGTAGCGTTCAGGGCAACACCCCAAAAATTGTTTTTTGGGGCGGATTTTTCTATTTTTAGCGGTTTTCTAAATTAATCCTAGATTAATGGATTAGGGTTTTGGTAGCTACGAAATACCTAAAATATTGTATATATTTTATTGTGAATGGTGAAATTAATACAATGAAGGGTTGAAAGGTGTGGCACTAAGGAAGGTTGGTTTTCTCTCAATTAAGGGTTTCCAATGTAAATCTCCTTGTACTGTGTGTATGAGCCATTGATTAATTTATGTTTTTCTTAAGAATCTATATGCATTTCTTTACTTCACATCTTTAAAACATATATGAGATCATTTTTGGATTCAGGGGGATGCCTTTGTTGCTGGGGGTTTGGCTTGATCTTGATAGATCAAACTTATCTTGGGTCTGTGATAAACATGGGTTCAGTGGGAGATTTTACAATGGTGATTCGAGTGTAGAAAGAGGAATGATGAGATCTTCTAGAATCGAGATAGAGAATTTCAATGGTAAAAACTTTGAGCTATGATAGCTCAAGATGGAGGACCTTCTTTTAGAAAAAGAACAATGGATTGATGTGGATCCTAGTACACAACCTACTGGTAGGCAGTCCACTAGAACACAAACTACTAGTACACAAACTACTAGTACACAACCTACTGGTATGTCGAAGAAAAATTGGGAGAAGTTGGATAGAAGAGAAAAGAGTAGTATTTGACTCTTCCTGACAGATTCGATGTTGTTGAATGTATCGGGAGAATCTATAGCCAAGGAACTATGGGATAAGTTAGGGAATTTGTATCAATCAAAGTCCCTGCTAAACAAGTTGTTTCTTCGAAAGAAGTTGTATCATCTTAGGATGGAAGATGAATATTCTATGACAGAACATATAAATGCCTTCAACACTCTGGTAATTCAACTTGTCTATGTTAATATTACAATTGTATAAGAAGATAAGTGTATTAATTTGTTATATTCTTTTCCAAACTCTTAAGATAATCTGGTTGTAGCAATTGGTAGTACCACTCAATCTACATTGAAGAATGAGGATGTAATTGCATCCTTGTTATCTAAAGAGATGAGGTGGAAAATCATGGATGTTCATAGCACATATGCTTTATTTGTAAGAGGTTGTACCCAAGACAAGAGTCTTGGTAAGTCTTCGAGGGGGAGATCTAAATCTACAAGTAGATCTAAGTTTTCAGGAAAATATTTGAGGAAATGTTGGAAGTGTGGTAAAGAAGGGCATTATAAGAAATATTACAAGTCTAAGAAGGTTGATAAACCAAAGGGATTTGATAATACCTCTTCCACAGAGGTAAAAACCTCCACTGAAGAAGGAGGTGATGTTTACCTGGAATCTATAGGAACACATGCAGACCATGGTGTATGGTTGATTGAATTGGGTGTGTCATATCATATGACTCCTCACAGGGAGTGGTTTTGTGAATATGACAAATACGATGTTGATGATGTATTCCTAGGACATGACTCGACAACTAAAATCATAAGATGTGGAAGGGTTAAGTTGTTTCTAAAATATGGAAGGATTATAACTCTACCTGGGATTCTGCACATTCCAAAACTAGCAAGGATCCTAATATCTGTAAGAAAGTTGGATGATGCAGGTGTGGATATTGTATTGGGAAAGAGGACTTTCAAGATGGTACGAGGAGTAATGGTGTTGATGAGGCGAGTTTGGTGTGGAACTCTATACAAGTTATTGGGAAGCACTTATACTAATGGGTGTAACATTTTTTTTGTCCCTGAGCAGAGAAATAAATAAGACAAGACCAATATTGTCCCTGGAAAGAAGACCATGGTGTGGCATCAAAGACTGGGGCATATTGGAGAAAATGGCCTTTGAACACTACATGCTAAAGGTATGGTTGAAGGTATGTCTAATTGCACTTTGGATTTTGATTTCTGTGAACATTTAATATAAGGTAAACATAACCGAGTAAGATTCCCATATGGTGTTACATTATCAAAGGGGATCTTAGAGTTGATACAGGGTGATGTTTTTGGACCTGCGCCTATTACATCACTAGGTAAATCTGTGTATTATATTTCATTCATAAATGATTTCTCAAGGAACACGTGAATTTATTTTCTTAGAAAGAAATATGAGGTATTTGATAAATTTAAAGAGTTTAAGGCTTTGGTAGAAAATCATGCAAAGAATAAAATAAAGGTATTGAGGACAGGCAATGGTGGATAATTATGTGGAAATGAATTCAAATAATTTTGTAAGAAGTGTGGTATAGAAAGGTAGATGACTACTCCAAACACACCTCAGCATAATGGAGTTGCAGAAAGGATGAATAGTAAACTGATGGAAAAATCAAGGAGAGTTCTTAGTGGTGTCAAGTTAGGACAAGAATTTTGGGTAGAGGCAGTGGGTACAACATGTTACCTGTTCAGTCGATCACTCTCATCATCATTGGATGATATAACTCAACACGAGGTATGGACTAGTAAGAAACCCTCTCTTGAACATCTCAGAGTGTTTGGTTGTGATGCTTATGTGCATGTTCCAAAGGAAAATAGGATTAAGCTGGATAATAAAGTTGAAAATTGTATCTTTATTGGTTATAAATATGGTGTGAAAGGTTACAAGCTTTGGAACCCAGAAACTAATAAGACTGTTTACAGTCAAGATGTTGTTTTTAGAGAGGTGAAAGATGTTCCCAAACAGGAATTCCTACCAAGGCAATAATGATGATGAAAAATATGAATCAACTGAAGAATATGATGAAGAAGAAGAAGAACCTCATACCCCAGTATTGAGGAAATCTATGAGGTAAAAAAGGCAATCAGAGAGGTATAGTCCACCTTATTTTTGTTCTAATTTTTCTTTATCTATTACTGATGAAGATCCCAAAATTGTCAGGGAAGTAGTGAATTCATAGGATAGTAAAATTTGGAAGAAGGCCATGGTTTAAGAAATGTGTGCCTTGGATAAGAATGAAGAATGGGATCTAGTTTATTTTTGACCTGGAAGAAAATATATTGGTAGAAAATGGTTGTTTAAGAAGAAGTTTAATGTAGAAGGAAAAGTGGAGAAATAAAAATCTTAGTTAGTAGCAAAAGGTTATTCCCAAGTAGAGGGAATTGACTTTGGTGAGATTTTTTCTCTTGTTGCCAAGTTAACTTCAATTAGATTTATTTTATCTATTGTTGTTGTTTTTTATCTTGAAGTGGAAAAAATGGATGTGAAGACAACATTCCTACATGGGGATCTAGAAGAATAAATCTACATGAAGAAAACATAAGGCTTTGTAGTGAAGGGAAAGAAAGATCTTGTCTGTAAGCTAAAGAAGTCATTGTATGGTCTGAATAAATCACCTAGGATGTGGTACCAAAAGCTTGACACATACATCCTTGGATTTGGATTTGTGCGAAGCAGGGCTGATCACTGTGTATATTCCAAGCAGGTTGGTAATCACTTCATTTATGTAGTGTTGTATGTTGATGACATGTTGCTGGTAGGAAATAACGTGGATGTTATCAAGGAGGTGAAATCACAACTATCCTCCAAATTTGACATGAAGGATCTTGGTGTTGCTAACTTCATTCTGGGAATGGAGTTTAAAAGAGATTGTGCAAACATGAAACTATGGTTGAATTAGAGAAAATATGTTGAGACAATATTGCAGAGGTTTAATATGCATGGAAGTAAATTGATCAAGGTTCATATTCCTATAGATGTAAAGTTATCTACATATCAATGTCCCAAGACATAGGAATAAGAAGAGGACATGTCCCATGTTCTGTATGCCAATGCAGTTGGTAGTTTGATGTATGCAATGGTATGTACTAGACTAGACATTGCACATGCAGTGGGAGTTTTGAGAAGGTATATGTAAAAACCAGGGAAGGAGAATTGGACAGTAGTAAATAGGGTCTTCAAGTATTTGTGTGGCACTACCAGTTATGAATTGTGCTACCAAGGAATACCGGGATTGGACAAAGTGTTGAACATACATGGGTTTGTTGATGCAGACTGGGCTGGAGATATGGATCGTAAAAGATATACAAGTGGGTATGTGTTTAACATATTTGGAGGAGAAATCAATTGGATGAGAAAAATACAGATTGTAGAGGCACTCTCAACTACTAAAGTTGAATACATGGCAGCCACTCATGCAAGCATGGAAGCAGTATGGTTACATAGATTGTGTTCAAGTATTGGGTTGGTACAACAAGCGGTGATATTAGATTGTGAAATTCATAGTGAAATATTCCTAGAAAATAACCTTTCTTATCATCCAAAGACAAATCATATTGATGTTCAGTATCACTTTTTGAGAGACATGATTGAATAAAAGAAGGTGTTGTTGGAAAAGGTTAACACTTTGAAGAATGTTGCAGATTCATTGACAAATATCTGAGCACAGTGAATTTCTTCTGGTGTAGAGTAAAAATGGGCATTGTTTCCCTGGATTGTTGACTATGTAATTTTGTGAACCCATGTATGAAAAGAAAACAACAAGTGGGAGAATGTGGGTATGTGTTATATTATTTTCATGTGTGTGTGTGGGTGCATCAGATATGAAAACTGTGTCTGAATATCCCAACTTCCTTCGCCCTTTCTGTCATGTGCTCCAGGCAATTTCCTTGGGGGGGGAAAGAGGGGACAGGTCCCCCCCTAGTTACGTGCAACGTTTGGGGAAGCGCCCCGAAATTTATTTATTTTTTGGTGGATTTTTCTATTTTTAGTGGTTTTCTAAATTAATCCTAGATTAAGGGATCAGGGTTTTGGTAGCTACGGAATACCTAAAATATTGTATGTATTGTATTGTGAATAGTGAAATTAATACAATGAAGAGTTGAAAGGTGCGACACCAAGGAAGGTTGGTTTTCTCCCGGTTAAGGGTTTCCAATGTAAATCTATGTGTACTGTGTGTATGAGCCATTGATTAATTTTTGTATTTCTTAAGAATATGTATGCATTTATTTACTTCACAGGTTTAAAACTTACATTATGAAATTTTTCCTTAAGTTTGTTTGGTGTGGTGTGTTTGTTTTTTATTTCATTTATTCTTTTAAGGGTGGAAAAGTATTTGTAAAAAAACCCATGCACTAATCCATTTATGAGAAAAAAATCTTGACCAACAGAAGAACTTGAATATGTTCAACAACGTGTTCAAAAAAGAAGGGCTCATCACTACAAGGAATTTCTCCAATCCTTGTTCCAATGTTAGAGCCATAACTAAATAGAAAAATGATTTTCAAGAAAACTAGAGAACCCATGAACAAATCCAGAAAGAGGCCTAAGAATAATGGACATTAGTTGATGAAGAGAAAATATTGGAACCTAAAATTGAAGAGTTTCTTTCATGCTTGTCACCATATTCTATACATGAAGAGTACATCTCAGAAAACCTGCATGGCACGATAATGGAAGATATTGAACAAGGAATCTTAGGAAATCAAGATTATATTGAATCTTGGTTCAAGATAGTCATCAAGCCCCAACACTCCACTCTTCAACAATTATTGGCACTCAATCCATGTGCACAACTGGCTTCCCATATCTCAATGTTCATTAAGGTACATTTTTCATATATGGATATGAGTACAATAGAGATATTGTTTCGTAAATGGTTGCAGTGGAGTTACTCATATACTTGAAAGAATTGTTTTTTTGTGTTTCAAGTAATATAGGGTAGCAGAGGAAAATGAATAAAAAAATTAAAAAAATGTAAAGAAAAAAATAAGCTTTGCTATGAAAACTATATTTTCTGGTGCAACCTAGTAGGATTCTAGTAAAAAAACTAGGAAATTGGTTGGCATATTCCAAATAAAACATGTTGGTGATGTCTCTTCAGTTTTATGGTTCTGAAACATTATTAGTTCTATGCTCAGCTCGATGATGGGAGATATATTAAGGCTCTCCTTCCGACAAGTTTTAACCCTTTGACTCCAGCACATTTTCTAGGTTTAAAACTTGAGACATTCTTGGTACCGTGGAGCCTCCATGCCTCAATGGAAAGTATCCTTATCATATTCTAAGGAAATACATCATTTTTTATTAGTAGGTGAATTATACAGACCACTCGACTTTAACAAATCTATTCGTGATTGATAGTGTTGGACATGATGTTATGGTTTTGATGTAGATGTCAAAGAGGGTATGTGATGTTGGTATTGGCATTGATGAAAAGAGGTAAATATTATGGTTATCATCATCAAAATTGTGCATATGATATTGTCAAACACATGTATTGTCTAAAAAATGATTACTTATGGATACTAAATTTATCCTATCTAAATGCAAAGGGGAAAGATCAAAATCTGGTGCTCAATAAAATGTGTAAAAGGGTATGGAATGAGAGTCTCTATTATAATTATTGATCTTCGACTTGGATAAACTTTGAATTACATTTCCTTTGAATTCGACTTTGATAAATTTGACTTATATTGCCTTAGAATTCGACTTGGATAACTTCGACTTGCATTTCCTTCGACTTCAACTTAGATAACTTCGACCTACATTTCCTCCAACTTTGACTTGGATAACTTTGAATTGCATTGCCTTCGACTTCAACTTTCATTTCCTTTGACTTCGAATTTCATTTCCTTTGAATTCAAATTGAATTCCCTTCGACTTCGACTTGGATTTCTTGACTCTTGGTCGAATCGGCTTTAGTTGAATTACTTTTCCTTGAACGAACTTGCATTTTGGCTGACTTGTTTTTCCCATTTCAACTTCCAAGTGGTCAAATATATTTTATTTTTTTACTCAACTTTGGTCGAATTTTTTTTCCTCGAAACCGACTTTCATTTTGGTCGACTCATTTTTCCGATTTTGACTTGCAGGTGGTTGACTCTATTTTATTTTCCAGCTCGACTTTGGTCGACTTATTTTCCTCTAAACCGACTTGCATTTTGGCCAACTCATTTTTCCTATTTCAACTTCTGGTTGGTCAACTCTATTTAATTTTTCAACTTTATGTGTGGCTTGAGTGGTCGATAATTTCCTGTCATATAAACAGCCAGAGTTATAATTGTTTTAAATAGATAATTCCATGTTGGTGATATAGATAGGTTATAAGCCTCCTATTTACGAATCAAACATATTGATCTCCAATGATCCAACAATTACAATATGACCAGAATAATTGTAGAGGAACAATTATTGGATGGTTGAGGTCGACAGACAATGAAATCATAAATTCTATGGGTTGACAATGGACAACGAACATTGATTGTAGATAGTTGGATCAATATGGAAGTGTGAGACCAAAATAAGAAGAGTCAATCCATAACTTAGATCAATTCATAAAGGATAAAAATATGATTAAAGATAATTAACACCTCAAGATCAGGGTTTGTTCAAGGAACTGTTACAACAACAAAAAAACGTTTTTAGCACCCAAATTTCCATTAATGATGAACAAATTACAAGGGATTTGAAGTATTTTGAATTAAAGACAAAAAAATTTAATGACAAAATATTAGCATTATTATTAAATTAAATGAAGAGGTGCATTGGTTCATACAAAGAGACACAATGTTTCAAATTCATACATGTTGGAATATTATATAAAC
>WSFP011498932.1:0-13890 GCA_009831015.1 Picea engelmannii | reverse complement strand
GTGTAAGAATATGGTATTGTATATATGAAATTAAATTAAATATTTTATGACTATATTCATGTTATACAAATAAATATATTTTATTTTATAATGTGGTGTAATAAAAAATTAGAGAATAAAAGGAAATTAAAATATTATAAGGAGGTGGTCAACTTTAATTTAGAAGATCAAAAATACTTCTGAATTTTGAGAAGTGCAAAGAAGAAAAACAACATTGTTAAAATAAGAACAAACTCTCACGAGTTACATAGTGAAAGACCTTGAACAATTCCAAAAAGAGTTGAAGATGAAAAACACTTTCTCTTAGATTGTCCCACCTATTCCTAAATTAGATCCCAATTTAAAATATTTGCCACAATAAGGACCTTCCTAACCTTCTAAGTCATCAAAACTATGGTGATCTTGGAACTCTTTTCTCAATGTTTTTTAGCAAATAAATACAATTTTAAAGAAATCGAAGTAATTTCTTACCTTCATCACCCTTATCATCATAAAAATAAAAAATAATATATAAAATTATAAAGTTAAATAATTCCTTTATGAACCCTTGTCCACTACGAACCCTAGGACATCCTCCTAAAATAATAAGGGATAAATCAAAGGAAGGTGTATGCCAACATTCTTTGAGCCAACATTTCTACTTTGTGGTCGACCTCTTTGATCTGTAAGTGTATGTCGTCTAGCTAGAGTATAACTTCAATGTAAGCTTCATGCCATTCCAACAATACCTTTCCTAGAACAATTTGGATCATCTAGTAGAGGTCCACAATCTTATGATATATGTCTTCTTTGTCTCTGGAGGAGCCTGTGTTTAGCACCTAGGAGCCCATTGTCACATCAATTTCCTCATTAGGGATCAAAGTTTTGTCCAGGCATGCATCCGCTTCTGCTAATCCAATTCTGCTTGAATTTTGAATGGTGTTTGTGTTGGAAATGCCCTAGTTGCTTCCTCAGCTTGCCATTGAACTCTCATGGTTGGATGTCTTTGTTCCCTATGTCGAGGGATTCCCCTTGCCATGTCTTACCAGTGTGGCATCGTCCCTATCTAAATGACCGATCACACCACCATAACCCTGCTTTATTTCCTTTCTTCCTCGAGCTGTCTAGAATGACTTTTAGAAGGAGGTCTATAGTGAAATTAGGTTTCTTCCCCATCATTTCTTATCAAGTGCCTCTCTAATGCCCGTGAATTCATTACTTGAGCTGGAGTTTGTACCCTCCGAGCCATTCCTATACCCGTCTCATTTCCTTCGCGCATGGACAAATAATGTAACCTACTTCTAATTCGGTCCACTTCATCATTAATAAGTTAACCTGCTTATAGAATGTGCCTGGACCAGCTCCGTGTATCAGTAGACACTGATCTCGCCGCTCCATTAAATATCTATACTTCTTTGACATTCAATCCAAGGGATGAAGTGTTATATTATTAAAGCATGAGTGGACCTAATGGTTAAGAACATTTTTTTCCTTTTAAGAAGTCACAAGTTCAAATCTAGAGGGGATTAGGGTATGTATACCTTTATAGATTTTACCAATCATATAATAATTTTTTTGTGTGAATTTATTTAGTTAAAATTTATATATCATTAAAAAAACTAAAAAAATTAAAAAATTAATAATACAAAATATGAAAGAATATTAAATAAATATAACAAAATAAGAAAACAAACAAAAACTATATAAAAATAAATCAATTTATAAATACAATTAATCAAATTAAATAAATTAATTGAAATAGTGAAATTAAAATATATTTTTTTATTTGATAATAATTTAAAATATCATTAAAAAATGAATATATTGTATTTAAGTTAAAAAAACGTGAAAAACATATATGCAAAAAATTAAAAAAACAACCTTAAAAGATTCATAAGAGAAGTTGAATTGAGAATATATTTAACATTTAGTACATAAATTATACAATTCCTTTATCATAATATTTTCTAATTATAACATCATTAAGTGTTTGCGATGTCGTAGCATGATAAACTTTACAATTTAATTAATAATATTTATTAAGTTGAAGGGTTATAAGAGAAGTTGAATTGAGAATATATTTAACATTTAGTACATAAATTATACAATTCCTTTATCATAATATTTTCTAATTATAACATCATTAAGTGTTTGCGATGTCGTAGCATGATAAACTTTACAATTTAATTAATAATATTTATTAAGTTGAAGGGTTATAAGAGAAGTTGAATTGAGAATATATTTAACATTTAGTACATAAATTATACAATTCCTTTATCATAATATTTTCTAATTATAACATCATTAAGTGTTTGCGATGTCGTAGCATGATAAACTTTACAATTTAATTAATAATATTTATTAAGTTGAAGGGTTATTTATTTGCATGTGCATCAATCTTTTTAAAACCAAATCAAAATACGTACATTAATTTATTTATAATTTTTTTTTTTAAATATACAATACAATATAAAAAAATTAAGTTTTGTATAATTTAATGTAATTAATGAATATTTTTTTTTTTGCATTTGTCAATTCTATTAATGTATATGTACATAAAATGTTGCATTCATGTATCTCCGTAAAGAATATTGTACTCTGTATATGAAATCAAATTAATTATTTTATTTTATAACTATAATTAGGTGTATAAATAATATTTTAAAATTTTAAATAGAATTTATTTTATAATGTGGTATAATAAAGAATTAAATGAAATTAAGATATTGCAAGGAGGTAGTCAACTCTAATTTAGAAGATAAAAAATACTTAGTGGATGTTAATCATCATCACCCTTATCATTATAAAAATAAAAAATAATATATAAAATTAAAAAATTAAATAATTCCATTAATTTAATAAAAAGATTAATTTAATAAAAAGATTCATTTGAAAAAATTTAAAATATAAAATATATCTCATACACTGAACTTAATGGTTAAGAACATGTGTTTCCTTCATCACCCTTATCATCATAAAAATAAAAAATAATATATAAAATTAGAAAATTAAATAATTCCATTAATTTAATAAAAAGATTCTTTTGAAAAAATTTAAAATTTAAAATATATCTTATACACTGAACCTAATGGTTAAGAACATGTGTTTCCTTCAAAAAAATTACAAGTTCAAAACTTGAGAAATAGAGTATAGATATCTACATAGACTTTACTAACCAAATTCCTAAATATGATAAATATTCTTTTCACTAACTATAAAAAAACATTAAATAAAACATTAAATCAAAAATAAAAAATAAATTAACAAATCAACATCTTATTGCCAACAAAAATAATGAGAAAAGAATCCCTTGATCGATTACAAATGACTATCATTGAGGGAAGGTGAACGAGTTGGGTGCGTAAAATAAAGTTCTTATTACAACAAGAAACTATATATATATATAAAGAAAAAGTATGGTATTATCATTCATGTGTACTAGGGAATGTGATGAAAATGTAGACTTGGGTGTTCTAAGAAGTTTGAAAAAGGTGAAATGCACTTCACTTCATTCTTAGAATGAATAGTTATTATCTTGATTTGTATCTAGGTCCATGTCAACTTTTTCACTTTTGATGGGATAGGTAATTATGCCAACTTAATTACCATGATATATAGTAGTGGGCCACATTATATATAATGAGCCATGCCAACCTTTTTTCATATGAGGGGATAGGTAATTACCATGTATAATGTATAATGGGGCTATGCCAACTTTTTTACACGATAATGATACTTAATTATCATGTAAAATGAAATGGGGTAAAATTAATTATTAAATTAAACTGGCACACCTCACCATGATGATTCAACTAACTTGCGATCATTCTCTATAGTGAGTGGAAGCTCCTCTAATACTCCAAAGTAATTTCTCAATGCAAACTTTGGTTAGACTCCATATCATTTTACACCCCAATAGTGTCATGATGATGAGAGAATGATGATAGCATGGATCTTTTCTAATTCTAATGTCACCATGATGTCATCTATGTTTCACATTTTCTTTTACATAACATGATAAGTCAAACGTGGATCTGGATATTCCTACGATGATGCTGACCATGATATTTGTTATTAAAATGGGGTCTCCCTCACAAGTAGTAATGTTAATGACTAATGTATATATTTTTTAATAATTAATTTTAACTTGTATAAAAATTAGATATCAATATGTAAAAACGTTAATTCATATTTTTAAATTTATCATATATATATATATATATATATATTAATTTAATGTACTAAATAATTTTAATTTTATTTATAATCAATTTATTTTTTAATAATTAGTTTTTAATGTATATTATTATTAAAATTTAAATATGTAAAATCCTTATTCCACATTTTAAAATCTATCTAAAATATTAATATTTTATTTTTTAATAATTTAACATATTAAATAATCTGAATTCTACTTACACTAAGTCAATGTCAATGGTTTATTTCATTGCAAATGTTGGTTACCATCCATACTTAAATCATTATATATGGGCTTAATACTTTAATATTTAAGTGGGTCTATGTTAGGTCCCATTCATACTTAAATATTGAGATGATCAAGATGTTATTGGTGGTATTTACATCTTATGGATTTAATTAACTAAGCTTACATTATGTAAGCACATTTCATTATGTAAGCACACTTCATCTTTAGGTACATTCCCTCAAGATTGAAGAGTTAAGGTGGTTAACATATTCATTGATTGGTCAACTTTGCTATTTTAAGGTAAAGCCTATATCAAATGTTTTTGGGTTAGGTTTTCAAATTCTTGTTTAAAGTTTTAATTTATTTATTTATGTATTTATTTTAAGAAGACCATATTTCCATTATAAAATATATTTTTTTCCTTGTTTTATGTTGATTGTGAGAATAAATCATTATAATTTATTTATCTTATTATATTTATGGATGAATGTTTTTATAAAGGTATTAGGTATTCTTATTAATATAATGGTTGTTTGTTTATAAATATTTATGTTTGTTTTTAAAAAAATAGTTTTGATTGTGAGGATTAAATCATTATAATTTATAAAGTTATTATGTCTTATTAAAAGATTGTGTTTATAAAGTTATTAGGTATTCTTATTAATATAATTTTTACTTGTTTGTGAATAATTATATTTGTTTTTTAATTTTTTAAAATTGTTCCTAAAGCCTTGCATGAGACTCATATAAATGGGTCAAAACCCACTCTTTGTCCTTCTTAAGATTAACCATTAAGAAGTCTAAAGAGATTGGATTTTATTATGAAGCTCTATTTATTAAGGTTTATGAACCAAAATCTATTTTTTTTGTTGTCCTTAAAATGAATAATTATAAAAGAAGAAGGTTAAATGTTTTATAGATTTGAACTTTTCTATGAACCAAAATCTATTTTTCCTTTTGGTTGACACCATCTATACCAAAATTGTAATTTTGAGTTAATGAAATACATGTTTTTAATGCAAAATGGATTTTACACCCTCCAAAACACATAATGCAATGGAATCATATAATATTAACATTTTTTTATTTACAATTCCATCAAATCTAAAATAATTCTTTACCAAATTCAAGTGTCTTTTCTCATTAACATTTAAATTACAACATTATAAATTTCAAAAAAATTAAATCTATCAATCTAAAAAAAATCTCTTTATTAAATAAAGAATTAATAATAAGTGTCAATTGGGTTTAGTCGCTGATTTGTGCTAAATGGTGTATTCTCCCATAAGTTTAATTTCTGCAAGTAACATGCTAAGCTCTTAAATGAGAATAATAATAATAAGAAGTCAATGATCCATATGGAAAAAAACAAACAATTAAAATATGAATAAAACTTAATAAGAGAGTGGTTTGTGTTGAAAGATGTTTTCTCCTACCCCAATTCAATTAGGACAAGTAACATATTAAATTCATAAATAAATAAAAACAAAATAATAATAAGTCAATGACCCATATGGGAAAAACAAACAATCAAAACATGGATAAAACTTAGTAAGAGGCAAATATGGAAACAAAACAGAGAAGTAAGCCAATATGGAAAAAAAAAAAACGGCATCAAAACATGGGGCAGTTTTGTAAAACCCCCCAAATTTTAACTCAGAACAAGGGAAAAGGATGCGATGCCATGTTCTCCTCACGAGAAAGCGGAGTAGGAGACTCCGATTTATGATGGGGCGCACCCTCTAAAGATCTAACTACCGCAAGACTGATGACCCCGTCAAACGTCACGCTCTTCGCATTTGGACCAAAGCCAAAGCTCAGCCCTCGGCATTGGGATTCTCTCCTCGCATCTTCTATAAAATGCCGCGCTTCCTAGATGCATATTACACTTAGCGAATCATCGTTCTTTCCTTGAGAAACAGTGAGAAGAATTGTTCGTTGATCCAACGCGTGCAGCAGATTCAAAATGGCCGTCAAAATTTACATTGTGTAAGTCTACAAATTTATTTCGATTGCTCTTTGAAATTATTCAGTTCTGGCCTTTTTTTATCATGTTCTTTGATTTATTTCCAGTAAGCCCATATGGCTCTTCGCCTGCAATTTTTAGATCACTTTACATAACTGTATGTCGTAATATTCTTATAACTGTATGTCGTAATATTCTTATTCTCTTCAGCATGCATGAACGAGACAGAAGCTCGGAAGAAGATAGATTATGCTAATTGTTATGTTTATCATTCTGATAATGAGTTTATAAAAACTAGACAACCTCCTTTAATTGCCAGTTGACTAACTTTGTGAAGTGCAGCACTGTAGTTTATTTCCCTTCAACATAGTAAGGCTCATAAAGTGCTGACCATTAGTGTTCCAGCATTAATTTTTTGCGGTCTTGCTTTTTATGTACTTTAACCTTAACCCATTGCCTAATAAATCCAAATCCGGAGAGATCTGCTAATCTATTCCTAGCTTCAGAAACATATTGTAGGATTGCAAAATGATCTAAGCGAGGTTGCCCACTTCCGCACGTTCAAGTGCTGTCCAGAACCAACCCAACTTGATCACACATTTGGTCAAAAGGCAATCTGTTCAGATCACCTTCTGCATCTGGAACTATATAGTCTCTAGATCCAATTTTGTTTTTGCGGTGGGTGGGGGAGGAACTGAAATCAGGCGGTCTCAAATCCAGTGTCTTGGATCTCTGTCACTCTCTATGAGCTATGATTTAAATGCATATTCAAGCCGAGGCATAAGAAAAGTAATGCAAATTCATATGATTCGTAGCCATTTTTAAGCCAAAAATCCTACGAACAGGGGTACACCCATGCAACTGTATCCAAGGTCTTGAATGTAACTCCATGCTTATTAGGCGTCTACATTGCCACAGTGTCTTGGAAGTTGTGAATTGGCTGCTTACAAAGAATTGACTATCATAGTCTATCCATTTACATTTTTGCTCAGAGCGGCTCTAGGTGATCCGGGGATTCTCCAAATTACTCCCAGAAGGATCCAACAAAGCTGCTTAAAAGAGAGGGTGAATGGTAAGAGCCCGTTAGTATGTCTCTGCATGCCCTGAAGAGAGGGCGGACTCATGAACTGCATATAGGTTGGAAAATAAACATTCAAAAGAAATTGATCCCAATTTTTGGCTTATATCAGTCCTGTTTTGGTTTGACCCAAGTTTGACTGTTTTATATCCAATTATCTTTTTTTCCACTAGGCATTGGTTTTAGAAATGATAAAGTACAAGTGGAGAAGCCAATGAAGGTTTGTCAAATGAAGCCTGCTTGTATTTGAGTGCCACACGAGAGATTGTGTCTAATTAAAGTTTTAGCTGAAGATATTGGTAACTGATTTGCTTCCAAGTTTACAGTGGACCGTGGACCTGTAATTAAACTGTGAAAAACATTATATCTAGGTGTGGCTAGCAGGTATGTTGCAAACTTTGATGGGGTATTTTCCAAGCAGCTGTGACTATAAATCACAGTTCTTCTTACCATCCTACTAGACTCCAGTAGTTGCAACATTTTAAAAAGGACGCAACAAAGCAAGCTGCATGCCAATCTGAATAAATTGACATTTCAACAAACCATAACCCTTCACAAATTACTTAAGTGCCGGTATGTCTATAGCTGTATATATATCCAATATTTACATCCGGCAAGAAACACAAGTTGCTTCAAACTGTTTCCTGTCTTTGATATGGTTGTCATATTACCAGGGGCTTGGTAATCTGTTTACCCATGTCTTTCCACGTTTCTTTTGTGAGCAGTGACAATCATAACATAGTGCAACGAAAGAATGGAAATTCCAATTGACTTCCAATATTAGCTTGCAACAATGTTTACAAATGAGGAATGCTAAGAGTGACCCTTTTCTTTTGTGTAGGCCAGCCTTGTTCTTGTTGGTTCAATTAATATTTCATAGTTTGCTTTTAATGATCAGATGGGGTCAATCTTGACTCTCTGTATCCTTGCGTGAAATTGGGACATATATTTGTAAAGAACGTCACAATTCTATGGGACTTGACCAGATGAGCACTGGACAATAGCTTTAAATGCAAGACTGTAATCATTAGACCAATGTCTTGTATGATGAAGCATCAATGAATGTTGGGATGGCACTGCTTAAATACAGAGTGGCCAACTTGGTTAAGTACAAGTGGGTTAATAGTTGATAATTAAAATCTGGAAGCTTCTTTGCCATTACCTGTTAAATTCTGGCATTTAGGGTTGTGTATAAGCATGATGGCAAGAAGCCTGTGGTGCCACCATGTCTTTATTTCTCAAGAGAGTAGTCTAAACGTTCTATCTTTTGGTTGTTTACCAGTGATTTTTTTCGTTTGATTTTGCCCAAAATCTGGTGAGGAATGGTTGGATTTGAAGATTTGAGTGGCTAAGTTTGTATAATCGGAGTGCCCCAGGGGTTTTTCAGCACGCTGAATCCATTTATACATTCAGAAATACAATTTAAACAACAAAAAGTAGAGATTTTGTCCAGATTTAAATCGTCGAATTCCGGCCAAAAACACTAAAAGGTAGAACGTTTAGCCAACGCCTTTCCCAAGGGCCGGTCTTGTATTTTTGTAACACGTGGAGCATGACAATGCTTTATCCTACTAAACAATTTGGATTGTAGTAACCTTAACCAAAAGAAATGCTATTCTTGTTATTCCCAGATGAAAAGATCGCATACTTATCAAAAAGCTGTCCTGAATTGAGTTGAGCATTTTAAAGTATTTGCGTATTTGCCAATATCCTATGAGGTTCATATCATGTTGGTAACAACCTACAACATTGTCACTTCCACAAGGATACCGTTCACGAAGACAAAAGGATTAGTCTTGCATGCAAAACCATCAAGCAATGTTATTTCTTAACAGAAAGAGGATCCTAACACATCAAACCAGGGTCTTGCACTGCAAAGTCCTTCGTTAGACAAACAGAGATGAAGTAAGGAAATTGTGTCTTGAGATGGGAAAAGCTTAGAGAAACTGTCTAAGAACACATCTTGAGCTAAAGGAAGTATATAGCACCAACCTTTGGCAAATCTGACAACACCCAAAATAATATATCCATATGCGACTTTCTTCTCAAGTCAAATGTTCAATGCAACCCAATCTTGAATTTCTGAGTTCCACCCTGGTGAACTGAAAACAAATAAGAACATTAAAATATGTTGTGAACACTCCATGAGTTATTGGGCTACCCATATTAAACGGTGTTTGTTCTCATAAAATAGCTTTATGCTACAAATTACGTGGTGGGTTATTTTTCAATGCAATGGAGATATTTTGTACTCAGTTAATCTGGAAAGGTGATATGAGCCAAAGGTAGAGGGAGATGAGAAGAGCTGAACAGATATTCTAGGTGAGCCAAGGACACGAAAAACTTGCTCTTGACAAATGAAGATAGTATTCTCGATGAATCTAGCTGATTGTACAATAGGAGAATAGCTCCCTTAAGTAGAAAGAGTAGCTTGCATAAGAGTAAATAATTTTGTGTTCCCATCTTGGATTTGTCCACCTACTGTAGTACTCCCCTAATTATAGGGGTGATGTGTAAATGTGCACATGCTTGCATATGATACAAATACAAGTAAAAAATACATTAATATTTTACACTTAGGAAAATGTATTTAGTACTTGTCATTTCCTCCCTTAGTGGAAATTGACCCCAAGTTTCAAATGCTTCTTGAAGTCTCTGCTTAATTTTAATTGTTTCCAGAGGAAAGTTATAATGGATTTGTATAGGGTGTCTTCCTTGCTTATGAATAGTACCATCAGGAGCTTAGTTGGCATGAGGAATTCTTGGTTTTAGTTGAATTGTTACAAAAGGAAGGACTTTGAGAATGGCATCCACAATGTAACGTATGTGTAGGATGACCTCTCAAGTATTGTTGTTAGGATGTGATTGAATTGAGTAGGGAGCTATTGGTCAGTAAGTCCCTGTGTTTCTATTGTTGTTGTTAGCTAAGCTGAGTTTGGCCATTGATGCTGCTAGAAGCATAAATGATCTATATTGGTAATCTTATTGGATTTGCTGTTGTGTAGAGCATAGATAAGGTCTTTTGATAGCCGAGATGGCCATTGCTGCTGCTTGAGCACAGATGAGTGATATAAGTAGCATTGGCCATTAGTGTTTTGAGACCCCAAATGAGTCATATTGGAAGCCTTGTTGACCATGGGCCTTGTTGAGAGCATATATGAATCAAGTTGGTAGCCATGTTGGGCAGTGGTGCTACTGGCAGCACAACTAAGCCGTTTTTGCAGCCATGCTTGTGCTTGGGTGAGAGCAAGATGGAAGTGGGAAAACATCAATTGTGGGGAGACAAGACTTTCTTTAATACGTGTTTATGTGTCCAAGGATGGATGCATATCGAACCCAGAAGTGTAATTGTGTTGGTTTGTGTGTTTGATGGCATTGAAAGAAAAGTGGTCTCTTAAGTAGTCATGTATATATTTGGGTGGGAGCAAGATGCAAATTGGGTATCCTTAAGTCGTGTGGACTGATGAGCCCAAGGTTATGCTGCACTTACTAAACCCAAATGACATCTAGGTCATTGGTGATATTGATAGTGCTAGAGAAGAGGCGAGTTGCTTAGGTAGTCGTGACTATGTTGGGAGTGGAAGCAAGATGGAAGTGGGTGCGCTTCAGTTTTGGAGACATAGGACATACTCTTATATGTGTTGATGAGCCCAAGATTCTATTGCATATACCAAAACCACAAGATGTGTTGGCTACTAGACAAGTAAGGTGTAACTTGCTTGGATGATTTGGTCCTATTTGAGGTATAGGACTTGCCATCAGATTAGATGTGGGTACTTTATTAAGTACTTACTACTGTTTGTTGCTTCAAAGATGGGATTGTGAAGTTCTTTTCCTTCATGATTGTTGTATTGTACATCTAATGTATTGTCGAGGGAAATTAAAAGATCCAACTCGCTGTTATAGATGGTGAGGTTTTTTAATTGGAATTATTTGTTTTGTTGCTGCATACATTGTTATTGAGTCTCCTCCCTGCTTAAGAATATTGCCTATGGTGAACTGGGAGGTATATGACTGATCCATGAGAGGTAGTTGGGCATTGGAAGGAGCAGGTGCTAAACATAAAGCCTCCTCTTTGAGAGCATCTGGAGGTTCACAGAAAGAAGAATTGCTAGACTGGATTTTGTTCTTCATTGTGCAACTGAGATACTGGTGTCTGTAACTCTTCCCTTTTCTATGTGGATGGTTGGTTGATTACTTCAGCAGGCAGTGGTGATCTTAGAAAACCAAGTGAATGTTGAGCAGGTTCGTTATGGTCCAAAAGGACATCATTGTGTGGAGTTGGGATTTCTTGGTGCTCTCGAGGAAGATTTATTTGAAATTTGTACCATTGATATTTAACTACCATCTGTTGGACATGTTTATGATGTGGACCAAAACCTGTGGTTCCCTTTCTCTGTGATTGTCTTTGCGGATGAAAGGTTTGATCAGTATCGACTCTTCCACGAAGCCTTTAAAAACTACTTAGGGTTTAAGGTGTGATCAATATAAAATGATGAGAATAGCCTTGCAAGGCCATTTGATTGCAAAGAGAAATTGGAAGGTGCGAACCAAGAAACCTTCAAGAATCAAAATAGGATCCTTTTTTAGGAGTTTGGTGTCATTCACTAAGGCATGTGCTTGCCACTTTGGAACTTACAACTATATGCCCTTCTACAAAAGTAAGATATAATTTGAAAGGGCGTTTACAAAATGATGACCTTCCTGTTTTATCTTTTAAAACAAAAAACACAACATAAATATAGTTTTGTCCTATTACAATGCTTAAAACATGAAATCAGAGAGGCAGTATCTTAAATGGGGGTCAACTAAAAATGCGACCAGTAGGAAAATACATATGAAAACACACGTAGAAGACCCCTTGAACGACAATACTATGAATGTGGTATGATACACTTGAAAAATTATTTTATTGGTCGACCCTTGTAACTGACCACAAGGAGCAACAATTGCAAAATGTATAGAATTTACTGTGGCTAGAGATCGATATTTATGTTTTCCTCTTGACTGGGTTAAGGTAGAACTTGAAAGTGTTATTCTTCCTATGTTGGAGAAATTTTGATGAGACACAATAAGCAAAGGGAGGTAAATCTCCATGCTGTTTTATGGATTAAACACAGAATTATACCAAACTGCCTCAGTAGTTGAATCCGTAATGTCTCCAAAGACAATGCCGTGCAGTTGATGAATTGCAAATTCATGTGGAAAGACACTCCCAATAATGGGTGCATGTAGAGGCCATCAGCTTAACTGACAATTCCAGCCTAGGTCCTGCAATGTACAAACAGCTTCGAGATCTAACCCACAGATCCTTAAGTTTTTCACACCTTTCACTCCTCTCCTCTAGATAAGAAGGTTCACACCTCGGAGCCCTGGGATTTGATAATTTTGCAGATTTGGCATCGATATTGAGGAGTTGATACCAATTTATTGCGGACCAGAGGTAAATGAGAAGCGCTGAATAGATCTTCTAGGTGAGCCAAAGAAACCAAAAAATTGATCTTGAGCATGAAGATTTTCTCAATGAATGCTGGTTGATTGTACAATGGAAGAAAAGCTTCCTCGAGGAGAAAAGGTAGCTTGCATCAATTCAGTTGCATCTTAGAATTTTACATGACTATAACCTCTCGTTTTATAGAATAATAATTTTGCATGCACTCATTTACACATGAGAATTTTCCATTGACCCTACTCCTCCCCTAATTATAGGGATGATATGTATATGCAAACAGATTTGCACGTGATACAATACAAATAAAAAATATGTTAATTTTTTACAATTAATTGTATTTAGGAATATGTATTACCTACTCATGTCAATTGGGTTTAGCTCAAGTGGTTTGTGCTGAGGGGTGTTTTCCCCACCCAGGTTCAATTCCCGCAAGTGACATGTTGAGCTCCTAAATGAGCAAACTATTGAAAAAGCCTCGGCTTTGTACAAAATTGGGTTTACCCCGAGTACCATCCTCGAAATGAGGGGAAGTGCCTGGTAGGTTTCCCTAGGATATTTTCCAAAGTAAAAGAAAATGTATTACCTACTCATCATAAGGTGCAGTTTTAGCCATTGTTTCCGTTCTTACATGATCAAGGCATTTCCCTTGAACCATGGATTTCTCTCATGGGAATAACGTATCTATTTTGTTCAATGACCTTTGTTGTCTATATTCAAGCCAATTGAGGACCCCTGATAACATTCTTAGGCTTTTGGGATGCTTCTTAACAGCTTAATTTGTCAGTTTGGAAAACATGCATTTTGTTATTGCCTATCTTTTCTTTAGGTTTTTGACAATGTCATACAATGTTTTCAACTTGCCTATATGGAAAGCTTTGCAATCTATCATGGTTGGCAACAAAATGAGAAGTCATGTAAGAGTTCCATTGGGGAATCTCAATCCTTATCCACGGGATACAACATGATGAAGATAAAATGAAGAATGCACT
>WSFP011498917.1:0-14053 GCA_009831015.1 Picea engelmannii | reverse complement strand
TTCCAACGACATTGAGTCCCCATTGGGAAAATGATTGTTCTACATATAGAGGTTGTAATGGAATTGCATATTTTTTCATTTTCCCCGAAAATTGTTTACAATATGCACATTTACTTATGGTAGCATATGATTCATTAGAAACTAACGGCCAATAAAACATGGGTCTTATTATCTTATGGGCGGTGGTAGTAGGCGTAAAATTTCCACCACATATTCTTTCATGGAATTCCTTCATCAGTTTTTAACTTTCCTTTCATCAACACATCTAAACAATATACCATCATAGTTCCTCCTGAATAATATATCAACAATTAACACATATTGACTCGACTTGATCTTCAATGTTCTTTTCTCTTTAGGGTTCATGGTGACTGGAAATTGTCCAGACCTCAAGTATAATATAATATCTCTATACCACTCTAAATATGCCATGGGTTCTCGTACTGAGATTGAAATCACTCCTTCCAAAGAATCATTATTTTCAGTGAGCTTACATTAACCCTTTCCTTTAACTAAATTTAAAGGTTTAATTTCAATATTGTATTCTTGAATCTTCTCTAGCAAGTTTTCCCATTTTCCTTCTCTCAATTGCTGATTTAAAAGAATCTTCACAGGAGATGATGGAACATACACAATGACATGATAATTTACTATGTAAGTACAAAAGTGCACCACCTCTTTCACAAGATATAGGTATTTCTTCTCCAATTCTGAATATCTAAATTCATAATCATGAAGGGTCTTGCTCATGAAGCTAATTGGAAATTCTTCACCCTTGGTATTGATATAAGTAATAATAGATGCAACAATAGTTTTTGTAGGGAATGAATAAATGATGAAGTCTCGTTGAAAACATCTAATATCATTAATAGAGAGAAGAGAATATTGCTAATTTTCCGTATTTTAGTACATTTCTCTCTAGAGAAGAATAAAAAGGAAATCACTAGATATGTAGTGATTTCATTTTTTATATGATTGAAATCTTCTTTTTTATTCATGGTCCATTCAAACCTTTGGTCCTTTTTCAACAATAAATTGATCTGCTTCACAATACTTGCATAGTTAGGGAAAAATATTTGTACAAAGTTGAACTTGTGAAAGAGTGATTGAAATCCATTATTAGATGATGGGGGGTTGAGTTCATTTATATATTTAAAACTTTCTCGATCTATATAGATTCCATCCTTGCACACAATATGACACAATAGTTTTCCTTGGGTTACAACAAATAGACATTTCTTTGAATTTAAGGAAACACCATATAACATATACTTGTCAAAAATTTCCTTAGGTGATGAATATGATCACTCCTTGTTTTTTAGTGTACTGTTAAGTCATGTTTATAATAAACCATGAATTTTCCTATCAATCCCTCAAAATCATGATCCATGGCCCTCTAAAATGTAGCTCCTGCATTTTTTAAACCAAAGGGAATCTGAGCATATGCATATGTCTTCCAAAGTGTTATCAAAGTTGTCTTTGCTTTGTCTTTTTCAACAACCAAGACTTGATTATACCCAGAAAAACCATCTAATATCAACATGCAGGCTGATCCCGTGAATTGTTGGAGAAGAAACTCTATGTTAGGAAAAGGATAATTATCCTTTATTCTTTATTTGTTAAGATCCTTGAAATCTACACACATTTGGATTTCCCCAGTCTTTTTTCTTACTATCACAGGGTTTGAAAGCCAACCATAATGCCTAATGGGGTATATTATTCCATCATTCTTTAATTTCTCCAATTCAACCTTTATCAGTGGTTTTAATTTGGGGTTCATTATCTTTATCTTCTTCTTGACAGGATTTTTCCCTTCTCTCGAGGGAATTATATGTTGAAATATTTTTTTATCATATGCCTTCAAATCATCATAAGTCCATGTGAGCACATCAATATATTCTTTAAATAATGAGACATATTAATCAACTTCGTCAATTGTGCAATCAACTCCCAAATTGATGTATTTTGGGGAATTATCAGTTGCAATATTAAGTTTTCTTGTTTCTTGGACCTTTCAGAGAAATGTTTCTTCCAAGAGGTTTTTATCATGATCATCTCTTGTAAGAAAAGACTCAAATTAAATATAATTCCTTGGGACAACAATTATATGATTGTCCTCCTCTTCATCATCATTCATCAAAAAAATTTCCAATTATTAATCATTCTCAAATACTTGTAAATACTCTTGATTATCAGGTACAGAAGGTCAGAATATTATTTTTACTTGAAAAGATTTTTTGCTATGAACATCATCCTAGTTTAACAATGAGGCTACCAAAATTAACGAATCTGCCTTCTGATTTTTGTCCCTTGCGATGAAAGAAATGTTGAAAGAGCTTAAGGATTACATCAATTCATTAAATCTTTTGAAATATAACTTGAGTCTTTATTTTTTAATATTATACCTCTAGGTAACTTGATTTATTACCAACTCGAAGTCACCTATCAGAATTATATGTTCTGTCTTCATTTCTTGTGCGAGGATCATTCTCTGAATCAAATCTTCGTATTATTCCTCATTATTGTTACATACAAATTCAATTTTGATATCATGTGGATGAAAAATATTTCCTGGGTTTATAAGGACAATTCCAAATCCACTCCCAGAACTTGAACAAGCTCCATCAAATGACATCCTCCAATAGTTTTCAAACTAATGCTTTTGATTCTCCAGATCTTGAATTTGTTCCATGTCTTCAATATGATCCATGTATAGGATAGCATAGTTTCCTATCCAAACGTCCATATAATCTTCCATTAGTTAATTATCTTTCTTTTTGAAGGAAAAGGGTCTCCTGGGTTCACAAGGGACCTTAATCATTGCTCCTTCTTTATCTGGGAGCATCATGCAACTTCCATCGTTCATTATGTATCACCCAATCATAGACGACCAATGTCTTCCTAAAACAACTCCATATGTAGGAGGAAGGTCTACCACAACAATATTTCAAACTATAATAATATGGGGATCCATCGTGATCCAAGCATAAAAATATTTGATTTCTCCATAAGTTTTCACTTGCCTGGAATCAATTGCATATATACTTTCACCACTTTCATAATACATGGTGCAACTCATTCCCGATGCCTCCATGATCATTATTGGAATAATATTATTGGTCACATCAGTGTCAACTAAACAATTATGAAGTGCAACATCATGTTTTTCAATTGAAATATAAAAAATTGAGATTTTACCTCTCAACTTGATGATTGATGTATTCTGTCTTTGTTTCGGACTTATAACAACAACCTCCTTTCTTCCAGATGGATCATCGAACAATCTAAAAATATTTTCCCTTTGTTGAGGGATCTTTACCACTTCTGTAAAAGGAAGATTTATCCTCAACTTACCACTTCTTGGAACGACATTCTCGAATTTGATACATAATTATCCCCCCTTATTAATATATTTATCTCATTTTACATTTTCCTGATGGTTTTATTCATTGTGCATTTTCAATTCTTTCCTTAGTTTCTTGTGCAACAATAGGGTCTACCTTCACATCTAGTAAGGTTCCCTTAAAAACTCCCCCTCCAATTGTTTGATTTTGGATTGGTCACAACTTCTTCTCTTCGATCTTTCTTGTTATAGAGGCTCCTTGATCATCAATATTTAGGCCTACTAGCTACCTCTGAACTTTTCCCAGGATAATATCGGGGTCAACACCCATCTCAATCATAATTTATTCCATCTTAGTGGCCTTAATAATTACTTCCTCCAAGGTATCCATTTGGGATGTTCTGATAGCATATTTTACATTTGGGGGCCTCACATTCTTATAACAACCAAGTGTGATTGGGTCATTAGGTATTTTATATTTTGAAATCTTACTCAAGGTTTTATTGAACCTGAGATTAAAGTCTTGTATTCTCTCATTCTTCCTCAAGCCAATCAAGGTGAAATTAGTGAGAAGGGTATGATACACAACTAGAGGATCAAACAGAGTCAGGAACATGGTTTTGAGATCGTTAAATGAGCCAATTGACCTAGTGGGTAATGTCATATACCATTCATAGGATCATTCAGATAAGTTTTGAAGAGATAACCTTACCATCACATCATCATATTCGACACGATGAAAATCACAAACATCAATAAATAAATTAAGGTGTATTTTGGCTTCAATTGTTCCCTCTCCAGAAAATTCTTTCAAGGTACCCTTAGGGAGAACATGGGGGTCATGTTTCTCACCTCAAATATTTAAAGGGGAATATTTTATCCTTCTTCAGTTTCCAAATATTAGGTATTCTTGATTTCTTCCACCACCTCCTCCACCTCCTCTCTCTTCATGAGGTTCTCTTCATGGTTCTTCTTTTGTTTATCTGTTTCTTCTCGCCATGTTCGAAGATATTTCAAGAATATGTTTTCCACTTCTTATAATAAAGATTTTCTTGATTTTACTTCTGGTAATGGGTCCCTTATATTCATCCAACTTTGATCCCGACCTTATTCTTATTCTGCTCAAGCTAGTATTTCGTTTCTTCATTATTTTTTCTCGTCTCTCCTATGTCTACAAATGGTTTCTCTTTTTTCTTCTTGGAACAATATCTGCCAAAATATTTCCAATTCTTCCCTAGTCTCAGTTATCCTTATTACCTAATTATATAGTTGATGTAATATGATTCATTGATTATTTAATCCAATTTCTAGGTGGGGTTGATCAACCTGGGGCAAAGTCATGTATCTTTGAAAAATGCTAAACTAAATTTTATATTTTCAGTCGTTCCCTAGTATGGTCACAAAAAATGTTGATTCTTGAATCCATTAGGAGAGAAATGGAAACCTCACAATGATATATACCCCCCCGCATTTTTATACAGTTGATACTCCTCTCTGTTTCAAGATATGCTTGGGATTCTAGATTTTCAAAATAATATAGGACTGTGAGAAAGTCTGACATGATATTCAAAGAAATATAAAGATCGCAGTAAAATAAAATAAAATATTTTTTTTAAAGAGAGTTCTTGAGATATGACCAAGAACCTCACACATCACATATTAAAAAACGAATAAAAAAATTTCCTCACATCCATCATAGTTAAACTAAATATTTCTTATCACATAAAATAAAAGAAGATAGTCCACACGCATAAGAGAACTTTAATAGAGTAAAAACATGTGGAGCTCAAATAAAGAAAATGATATATCAGTATCAAATATTTTATACTCAAAACTCATAGTTATAAAACACCATCAAAACTGATCCTGAAATAGTTCTCTTGGGATTTTTGAAAAATATAGAGTCTATTACAAAGATTTGAAATTTAAATGTGTTTGTCCTTAGGACTAGGATTGAGGCTCCCATAGACCATACCTCAAACATAAGCAAGAATTAATCTTTGGAAAGAAGATGGAGGGCAATGACAGAGTAGCAAGACCTGGAAAGAAGACATGAAGGATTTATCAGATTTCAATTAAACCTTTCTAGTTAAAGAAGTGGAGTAACTCGATGAAAAATTGATAAAGAAAGTAAGATGTGATCAACATAAACTTACTATGATGTTCTCTCCCACGTTGACTTGCTTCTGTCCTTTTATTTTCCTCATTGATGGTTATAGGAACCATCTCAACTGCTGCTTCTTGGCCTTCTTTAGTTAATTTATCAATTTTCTTTTTAAAGAAATCTTCAATGTAGTTTTTCATTCGTGCCACATTTATTTCATGCTTTATTTTGATAGTGAATAAGTATTCTTCTAAGTCTCTTAAGTCATGAGAAATTCCATGTATTTCCTCCTCAATATCTTTATTTTTCATAGAATAATCAACTAGCCGATTATCTATATCTTCTTCATTATATTCAATTATGCCATAAAATTTCTCAGATGATAACCCCTTTAATTTCTCAACTTGTTCATCAAATTGTTTCTTTTTCATAAACATTGAATTGAGAATTAACTTAGGGTCCTATACCTCATCAGTTCTTACTTACAGATCTATCTCTATGAGTCTTTTGAACAATTATTCTCTTTTTACTATGGCTCCGCTGCATGCTTGGACAATGTTATTCAAATTCTTGATTTTTTTTTTCAACAAGCATTCAACTCTTTAATTCGACCTAGAGAAGGAAAATCCTCTTCTCTTCTTTTCAATTCTGTCATTTTTGAGAATTTTATTCCAAATGGAAAGACAACATATGCATAGAAACCTTCTTAATTCTTTAAATTAGCTTGTAGATACTCATGAAAAGCATGCGCCCTTGAGACGAAAGAAACAATATTTTTTTGATACCTCCCATGCTTCTTTTATTAGTGAAATTCTCTTTTTAATTTTTTTCTCTACATAACTTTGGATTGTTGTGAGTAAACTAGAAGATCCTTTTAACTTAATAGCAAGTGTAGTTGGTTTAACCATTGACAAAGGACTTGATAGGATTGGAAGAGGCTTTAAGGAATTTTCTAATTCTATGATTATTTCTTTTAACTTAACATTTTCATCTTCCAAACGATCAATAGAATCGTCAAGATAATCCATGGTTTCCCTATGGATTTTGTAAATTTAGGATGGTCGCATGTCCTTTAGGTCGACCTGTGAGTGGGACTTTCCCTTTTTATTCTTCTAGTCACTTCTTTCTACAATCAAATTTTAGACTCTTTATAAAAAAACAACACTTCAAAAAGTGAAGTATTCTTCTTCACTAAAGGTCTAATTTCCAATGAATTCCAATAAATAAATTTGTTGAGCCATTTTTTTTGGTTGTTCCATTGCATAAAATATTTTCTCAATATCTACTTCTAGCTCCATGTCCTCCAGAGAAATGCTTTGGATATCATTTTGTATAAGATTATCCTCTTCCTCTTGCACTAAATTATTTCTTTTCGTTCTCACAGGGAGCTTATGCGAACTCTCAATTTTCCCAGGGGGAGGATTCTTCTCTCCCCCTCCACTTGAACTATTGTTGACAACCTTTTTAACTGGGTGGGCCATTGGGGCATTACTCCAGGATTTGTTATTCTTGGCAGTAACAAATGGATATTGAGCACTTCTTTCACTGGGCCCTTTTCCCTTTTGCTTATAAAAATCATTACTACTGAATAATGTTTCTAGGTCACCGACATCATGTACAAGAGTACTTTGGTTGTTACCTTCTTCTTCTTCATTTAATATAGTCTAGACGAAATAGTTACTAAATTCCACTGAAAGCATATGTCCTACAAATATTTTGTTCGGATCAAATCCTTTTATCTTTTTAGCATACTTTAAATTCACATTATTGAAATGATTTGAAAACTTGTCAATTTTATTTATATTTCTTAACAAGAAAAATCCAATCTTCCAGGGCAGGGGAATACATTGTTTTTTTCTTTTGTTTATGGAAAAAATGTAGCCAAAAGTTATATTGCCTTGCCACCTCTGTAATAAATAGTTTTTCATATACATGATACGAGAGAAAAGAAGGATTTTCTTTCAAGGAGAATATCCTTATGACACTATGATTCTCCATTTGTTATATTGTTCCTCTTTTCTCTAGGAATCTATTAGCTTGGTAAGATATCCTTGAAGCTTTTTTGCCCAACAACAACCTTTTGAAGACTGAAACAAAATCATTATAAACTTCATAGAAATGCATAGGGGTATTATGTATTCATAGTTCCTGATACCAAAAGGTAACCGGATATATTTCACAATTCCCCCTCTTATGGTTAAGTTTGGGAATTGACAACAATATACAATAGAAAATATCAGATAAGAATCCATAAAAAAAAAATTGTCCTTTTTATAGTGTGATAACTAGGACAAGATTTCAACAGAAATCAATTTTCTCGAGTCAATTATTTCTTGTTCTTTAACTGTAAAATACACAATATATAAAATCATGTGAGAGATAGAAGAAGTTATTTCTTGAATTGTCAACCTAGTAAACAACCATGCAATTTCTCAATAGGGGTTTTTAAAACACTCAACCTGGATTTTGGTTATGTCTTATAGGATAGAAGTAGGATTCTCCAAATATTCAGGCAGTAGGTCAAGCCCATTGTTATGTTTTTTCAAAAAATATTTGTAGTCTTCTCCTTTGAAAGTAAGTGTGGGCTCTTGGAGCTTTAACATATTGAGAAAACCTTGCGGTGAAAGGGAAATTGGAGAATGATTTTGGAGTTGTATAATTCTTTGAATTGGCATGTACTTGTCCACACACCATGCAACAAGTTATTTATAATCAAAACCTTAGAAACACACCCAACATGAGCAATTCCAGATGCCCAAATTATGTCTTTTTGTGCAGAAGGAGAGGAATAATATGAATATTCTCTTGACCACTGGAATTTCTGGCCTTCAGGACCAAAGATATTTAAAGTATCACCACAAAAATGTTGTCTAGATGATGCTACCATAGGTTGGCAAGAGTATTTCTCCAGCTGGATAATAACCTCAAATAAATATTTTCGGAGAGAAGATGATAATTTAATCCCTTGGAAAATGACGATTTAATGCAATTTAATGAGTAATTCCTCAAGACTTTCACCATTAATGACAATATTTTTGGAGCTTGCACAATAGTTGTTAGCATTAAAAAAAACTTAATGCATATTGGTAAAATCAAGAGAATGGCTAGGACAAACAAGAGAGAGTTTGAATATGTATCTTTCATGAATCCACCAACCCAGGAACCTGCGAACCGATGGTTATGGATGATCAAAAATATGTTAAGTGTAGAAAGGTGGTCAATCAAAATTGCATGTAGAAGGAATAAATACTTTTGGGCTCGAAAACCGTGACAAATATAATGGTCAAAATGTAGATCATATAAATTGGGGTGCAAAGTGAAGATCACAGGACTTAGAGGATGAGGGATTGAACCCGCAAACCCACGAAATTGAAAAAATGGCTAAGTGTAGAAGCAAACTTATGACATGGGAAACTAGATGGAGATGAAGGTCTGCGAACCCACCAACCCATGAACCCTCCGATCATTGAACTATGACTAAGAATGGTAACTATAAAGGGAGAGAAGAGAGGATAAAAGAAAGAGGGAAACAAGGGGAGCTGTAGAAGAGGGAAAATAAATGGAAAAAAAAAGTTGGGAAGCTATAATGGGGAAGGAAAACCCAGAAACGGGAAACAATCTCAAAAAGCTCATACCTACTCTGTTATGTTCTTCCAGCCTTAAGGAAATTCATATCAGCAAATAAAACAAACCACAAAAGAAAAATTTTAAATTAAATGAATGCAAATGATGTTCCCTTCCCAGAAAATATAGAATCTAACCCTAATCATAATCTGATCCGATTCGACACTCCAAAGGGTGCGCTACAATCTCATATTTTTCTGCCTCAAACAAGCATTTCAACTCGAGTGTATTGCAACCTCATGATGTCTAGGATTCTAAATGGTTTATTGCAATCTCAATATCTCGTTGTCTCCAAATGATCCTTTGAATTTGGGTGCACTGCAATATCTTAATCTCTAAGCCTCCAAACAATTATAATATCCATTTTAGTAGGTTCCATTACTCCAAATATCTTGTCACCGGTTGCGTTATTTGTTTTCCATTTTTCATCTTATGTACTTTATAGATACCACTTTATATAGTGTACTACATCTTAATAAAAATGATAACCATCATTTGAATGATATAGGGGGACCAACAAAACAAGGAATTACCATGTCAAGAACTATCAACATATCAATAAAGGAGACTAGAAAAAAAAAATAAGTAAGTAGGCCATGAGAGCAATGGCTTGAGACTTTTAACAAATTGAAATCAATAGAAGAAATCTATGTCTCCATTATTGGAGTAGAGTAATTAATCACCTTAGGGAATTAATGATCCCTCCATAAAAGACTTGAATTAGATAAATAACAAGTTACACGGTGGAAATATCCTCCCTTTATTCCTCTTCTCTAGCTGCACTATATTTTCCCAATGAGACAAACACGAAGAATGTGCATGCTTTATTAGGATGACACATGCATTCTTAAGACCATGCACACGTTCTTAAGATTGCACACACATTCGTAAGAACACACACACATTCCTTCAACTAAACCTATGTGGCAATCAACGTGGAGGTTAGGCCACATCAAAACGTATAGGTATAGGAATGCGTGCAAGTTCCTAAGAAATCACACGTGTTCCTAGGAGTGTGCATTCTTACTAATTCCCTTTCCACTTTTTCGGCCACGAAATTCTTTCACTCACCCATATACACGTATATATGTTGGTATATATACCCATATATATGTCGATATATATAATTGTATATATATATATATATATATTGGTATATATATCAATATGTATATTGGTATATGTATTGTTATATATGTTTGTATATATGTCAGTATATACCAGTATATATGTTTAGGTATATATACTAGAATCAGAAATTAGCTCCAAAATTTTACGAAACCTACAATATTATTCACATGATTAGACAAGTGGCATATGAGCTATATTTTCCTTTTTCTCACATTCATAAGGTTTTTCATGTATCTTTCCTAAAAAAATGGGATAAACTATGTCAGTGCAAATAGAACTTCCAGAATTAGATGAATAAGGGAAGTTCATTCTCGAACTAGAAAAATGTATAGATCAATGTTCTCTATCTCTTCACAATAGAACCATTATGGAGTACCTAATCAAGTGGAAAAACATGTCTCTTTAAGAACCTACATGGGAAAATGAGTGTCTTGTGAAGAAGCATTCTCAATTACAATCTTTGAGGGATTTTGTTTTTTTAAACAAGGGATATCTTAAGGCCCTTGGGCCCCTATATTAATTCCCTAATGATCATTCATTATTAGTTTATTTTTTATATTAGTAGGTCGTCTAGAGTATTTCATTGTACCCTTTCATTATAATTTCACCCTTTCTATCCTATATATATACACACACTGTAACATCCCGCTCTTGCACGCACTGAGGAAACTTATTCTTTCAGGACAATTGCTTGCAATTGATCCAGATTATTATACTATTGGCCATTTGATTATGATTATGATAAATTATGGATATGATGATATGTTATTTTGTGTATTTACATAGACAAGTTATATTGACTGGGTTCTCCTGAGTGTGCAGGACCTTGGACCCCGAGGATGCAGAGGCATCGATGTAAACCCTTGGACTCTGGATTGAGTCAGGGAGTGGACTATTGGGGTTTGATTGTTATTTATATGACATATGTACATCTAATTAGATGTTATGATGATTGATTATTATTGCTGAGATGATGTGTTGATGATGCAAGATGACGATATCTTGCAACCAGACTCACATGTGGAGTAGAGGGGTCACAGACGACAACAAAATACTTTGAGGGAGAGGTGTGGAAAACAACTTTGCCATAGACTACTAGCACTCCCGTCGTGGCTTGATTTGTAGGTTAACGATTACCTAGTTCAAGAAGACCCACGATGTCGTGAGCGTAGACTGCGACAATCTCTCGCGATGAGTCTAAAGGGCGCACAATAACGTAGGGGACTTATTCCTTAGAGGCCCTTAGTCTCCCACAAGATCACATGGAGGAGTATTGACTCCAGGGGTTTTTGATGTCTACCAAGTTAGTCAAGAGGTGAGTGGCACCCTTGGAGCATGTAGTGCATCGTGAAGGGCATGTCTCACAAGGAAAACAGAAAGAGGTGAGTGGCACCCTTGGAGCACGTAGTGCATCCTAAAAGGCACGTCGCACAAGGAAAAAGGAAAGGGGCGAGTGGCACCCTTGGAGAGTATAGTGAATCCTGTAGGGAATGTCACTTTTTTAACTAGTAAGTGAATAAACCTAGACGGACTAAGAATGAATGATGTGACAAGTAATATTTAAAAACTTTTTTTCCCTAATAAAAATGTCGCCCAACCTAGTGAAATTAAAATCTAGGTCTAAGTGACACTTGTGGTCAAAAATAATAATCATAATTAAACATGTAACGAGAAGGGGGTAAGAAATTCAATTAATTTATTAAAATCAAATCAAATCTACTCTTGCTTGTTTGAGTTTTAGTTAAAAAGGGAAAAGAGGGAAACTTAAAAGAATTAGGAAACTAAGGGAAAAAGGAGAAACATAAAGAAAAAGGGAAACGTAAGGAAAAAGTTGAATGTCTAACTTAGTAAGCAATCTTGCCTTTAATAACTTTCTAATTATGAACTCAACTAGGAATTTAGTAAAGGTGTAAGTCATTTAAAATTTTTAAGGGAATTTTGGGACACCAAGGAACATTTTTAAGAATGTTTTTTGGTGGGTGAGGGAAATAGGAATAATTAAATAATTAATGAAATTAATTTCTAGTGCAACTAGGGGGATGGGTGTCATGTGCACGAGGGGGTTTTTTTTCTGATTAAAATAATGAAAAAGAAATTAAATGAGAATTTGGGAAAGAAATCACTCAAAAACTATATAAAAAGAATGGAGGAGGAGAAGTATGGATCTCATCTTTATGCGTAATGTTACACTGCTGAATTTTTTGTCTTGGCAGACTTATCTTCTGGAAGTTGGGATACCCATATCGGGTAACGAGTGGTAGATCAACCTTGCAAGGAAATATGGGTGCTAGTTGTTCTATGGTATAGTGTGTGTGGCCCCTTTACGGCTTAGGGGGATCAGGGGGAAAAAGAGTACCCCTAGCGTTGGCTGGGAGGTACCGGTGAGGTCACATCGGTCGACAAGCAGAGGCTGGACGAAGAACGCATGAGATAGAAACTACTGAGCAGTCGCATTTGGCTAAGGTAAACTGGTTTAATTGTTACTCACAATAAAATTAAATTTACTCATGTTATTTCTCTGTGCTCGTTTAATATTTCATTTCCATGCACTATCATGCACCTACTTTCCTACGGTATTGTAATCCCCTTGCTTGCTACTTTTTAAATGGATTTCCCTTGGCAAACCCAATTTCTGATTTCAGTAACTTATCTGTGTAGGTTTTATTGATTTTTATGAACAGATTGTTCTTTATCTTTACACCCTTATCCCTAGGTCATCATTCCATGCCTGACCAGTCGGTCAGGAGCCGAATTAACGATCGTCACTTCGGTGTTTATAGACCTATAGATTCTAATGCCCTGCTTTTATGTGCATGGATGATGAGTGAAGGATATTATTTCCCAGTTGTATACCCTTACTTATCTTTGAGTTGATTGATTCTTGGTTGAATTATTTTCTTGTGCCTTCTTGTGATTGAATATCTCAACGTATTGTTCATCATTTCTCTCTGTGAACAACTTAACACTATCTGTGTTTTAAATTATATATTGACTGCATTTTTTTCTACTCGAATGAAAACTTTTATTACCTTTATTTGCTCTGCATTTGACAACGCTTTTTTAGTTGCATTTACCATGTAGTGGTGTCATGGTTATTGTGTATAAGGGGGGAATTTTTACTATGTAAATGGGGGTGCTTTTAATGTTCCATGGTAGCATTTTTTTTTACTGGTGTAATGGCTGAGAGTTGTTCCTTTTATTACTGCAATTTTACCATTTTTTACTACAATTTAATATATCTGGACAATGATCCCTTCTCCATAGTATTCAACCCCACCTTAACATTTTTTACAGCATTCTAATAACCAAAGTGCATGTTTACCGTGACCGAGAATGATAACGATATATCTTGTCAGCATTTTCTTTCAAGACTATGTCTACGTTGTTTAAACGATATGGTTGCAAGTTATCATAGTGCCTTATACCCTGTTGTTTTAATTAGAATATGCGTTATTTACTGGATGATTCATTAACTAAGTTTATTGTTGATTAGCATATTATACCTGTGTATTCATGAGTTATATATATATATATATATATATATATATATATATATATATATATATATATATATATATATATAAACAGGTAAAATTACAGGGGAAGATTTGTTCAACGTCAACAATGGCTTAACATTTTCAATATAGCCAAACATTTCCACCTGGGCATACAAAATACATACATACATACATACATACATACATACATATATGTATGTATGTATGTATGTATGTATGTATTTTGTATGCCCAGGTGGAAATGTTTGGCTATATTGAAAATGTTAAGCCATTGTTGACGTTGAACAAATCTTCCCCTGTAATTTTACATGTTTGGTCATTGAAACAATAGTA
>WSFP011498916.1:0-14053 GCA_009831015.1 Picea engelmannii | reverse complement strand
AAAAAAATATTAAAATCCCACTTTAGGAACGAGGATATTTAGCCTAACCACAAATGGTTTTCCAAATTTTACAATGGTTTAGGAGAAAATTTGGTATGATCAGAACGAAATTTTCTAGAAATTGTTTTCACACGCCCAGTCATCACCAACAAATGATCTGGAGTGCCATATGTCCATTAGGGGATCGTGCAAGAGCCACGTATTAAGCAGTACCATTCTGTTTAGGATAGCAGTCTCAAGTTTTCATGGATTGGATATTTATGGGTTACGCCATTGAAGATCGAAACTTCAATTCTTGGCATCTTATTGATTTTTTTTTTGTATCTAATTATGTTTTGTTATGATGAAAGCTCAAATGGCAACCATCTTTTGTTACATGCTACAAAAGAGAAAAAGTTGGCATTCAATTTCAATAACTCTAGTTTAGAAAAAAAATTACACATTGATTAGAATGCCAAAATTCCACCAATGCAGGTTCACCATATTGAAAGGGTGGTAGGGCATTCATACGAGTTGCAGATATGAAGGGAAATTAATGATAAATGACAAAGTTTTCATGAATATTGATCTTGTTTTAGGAGCAGAATGAACTGATTAACAGACTAGATAAAATAAACACAGGGATATGACGAACAACATAGATATCCAATGAACAATATCTTCTATTGAATAAATGAAATAGGCTGAAACTGTAAAAATGCAGAACTAAAACACTTGCTCGAATGGTGATAGCTATCTTTGAGAAAAGATGTGGCTAATATGCGCATTCATCTGAGCATAATGATTATAATGAGGCCCCAAAGGCCTTTTTTATATTACTCTTGAATGCCAAAAACCTAACCCTATGAGTTGAAACACCAAAAGTGATGTGGTCTCCTATGAGTAAGTTGGTACCTCAACTTCCCGGGCTTGTAACTTTTGCAAACGACCTTCGTGTTAGGCGTGTGATAGCCCATTGGAAAAGTCTTTTAGAGAGATACACATTACAACGTCAAACTCTGACTTTGTCTATAGTTTGACTATGGAGAGACAAAAAAACATTGTTTAGGGCTCCAAAACATCCCTGGAAGTACAATAAGATGTGTTGACATGAAAACATACTAAATAAGCCAGTTGGATTAGGTGAGAGGCCACCAGTATCCATCTAGAAGATGTGTAGGGATTCAGACATCCCTAGAAGTGTATAACCCACAATTACAAATAATTATAGAAGAACGTGCTTAACTAAAAAACTGACAATAAGAGCTAGTTGGAATAGGTGGGTGGCCACCAATATCCACCTAGATCAATCCTCCCCCCTTAGGAAGCAATGGTCTCCATTGCGTTGATTTCCCCCATCAGGTGAGGAAACTTCTGCTATATTTGGCCCCAGGTGAGCCACTTGCCTTGGTGTAGAAGCTTCCCTGACTTGAGAACCCAATAAATCTGGATCCTCTACTGGCGAGTGCCCTCGACCTGTGTGTCCACTATCTGGTCAATGGATTCTTGTTTGATGCAGTCGAGGTTGAACTCAGTTGGTGTCAGTTGTTCTGCGATCTCTGAGGTGTCCAATAATGGTGGAAAATATGGTCGAAGGAGGTCCACATTGAACACTGGGTGCAAGCCAAGGAATGGTGGAGTGTTGAGCTCAAAATCATTGTCACCCACGGCCTTGGTGATGGTGTAAGGCCCATATCGAAGTGGTTGGAGCTTCCGATGGGGCCCTGTAAGATGCTCCTTCTGCAAGTGTAACCAGACCTTGTCTCCAACCTGAAACTAGTGTGGTACCCTATGTTGATCATCGCACTGCTTATACTTAGCATTAGCTTTCTACAAAATCTTCTGGACCTGTTGGTGAATGTGCTAAATCCACTCAATGAATCTGGTGGATTTTTCAGTCTCAGACTGAACATGGGAAGAGTCCATCTGTGTGGTTTCTAGAGGTAGTGCAACATCAATGGGACCCAAGGGTTGGAATCCCTGTCCCACCTGAAATGGGCTATGGTCGGTGGAGCTATGGAGAGCCTTGTTGTAAGTGTGTTGAACATAGGGAAGACTCTCATCCCATGTACGTGGATTCTTAGAGTTGTATATGCACAAGATGTGCACAATTATCTGATTGACGATCTCTGTTTGTTCATCTATTTGGGGGTGGAAAGAAGTGGATTTAGTGAGCTTGGTGTCCAACAGTGATCAGAGACTCAACCAAAATGTGTCGAGGAACTTGTTGTCCTAGTCGGAGATGATGGTCTGTGGTATCCCAAAATGGACCCACACTCATTCGAAGAAGAGCTTGGTAGTATATGCCGCTATGATGTGTTTATTGTAGGATGTGAGGATGGCCATCTTTGAAAACCGATCAATGACCACAAATACACAATCATTGCCTTGATTGGTGGATGGAAGGACATACATGTAATCCATCGAGATGGATTCCTAAGGCTTATCGGGGGTAGGAAGAGGGGTGTATAAGCCTTGCTTCTTGATGATTGGCTTGGAAATGACACATGAAATGAAAGATCTGATATACTTGTTGACGTCCTGTCGAAGTTTTGGCCAATAAAAATATTTCTAGAGAATGGCCACAGTTCTCTCCACGCCAAAATGTCCTACCACCCGGATATAGTGGGCTTCCCAAATCAGCTTTGCACGCTCGCTTGTAGGAACACAGAGATGGCCCAGATGGCATAACAACCCATCCTGAATGTGAACATTGGTGATAGTCATGCCTGTACCCAAGAGGTGATAGGTGGTGGCGAAGTCCAGATCTTGGTGATAAATTTGGGGCCACTCAGATGCCTCGTGTCCATAGGAATGGAGCACAATGGTGAGTGTAGCTACAAGAGGTCGACTGAGGAATTCAATGACATGATTTGTACTCCCTATCTTATACTTGATGTTGAGATGTGTATTGTCCCCAGCCACCAACAGGTTGTGCAACATCACTTCCTGGACGCCTCTCCTTGCTCTGATACCATTTTGTAACACCCTCGGTGTAACACCCCA
This sequence comes from Picea engelmannii, assembly GCA_009831015.1. Lineage (NCBI taxonomy): Eukaryota > Viridiplantae > Streptophyta > Pinopsida > Pinales > Pinaceae > Picea > Picea engelmannii. The sequence goes on along the minus strand of WSFP011498916.1, from coordinate 11,068 downwards.
AGGACGAGCCGCTGCTGAATTGTAATTATGTTTATAGGTTGGTGAGACAAATGTTTATAAGTTGGAAGACTTATGTGTTTATTAGGCTGGAGATCCCAGATGCTAAGGCCAATGATCTTTATTTTGTATATGTAAATACTTACATCATTAATAAAATTACATCCCTGTGTGTAGACCCTCCACGAAGAAAGACTTATGGGGGACTCAACTCCACTGGTTATTGAAAGGGAAGGGTCTAAGTGTCTAGGGATAGGGGCTAAGCTAGAGGGATTACCTCTAAAGGAATAATATTATATTATTATTTCCTAGAGGCTAAGGTTTGACATAACCATGTTGTCCTAAGTTCATGGGGAAAGGGAACAAGTGTTAAGTGGAGATCATGCAACTTCAGGAAGACATGTGTCAACCTGGGTGCATGCATTTTTTAGTTGGGAAAGTCAGCTCATTGGGGGTTCCCCTCACCATTCTCACCATTCTCACCACTCCCACGATCCTGGAAATGGTTGCTACTCTAGAAGTAATCCATACTCCCCAGTGAAGCACGCATTGAGATTGAGCATTCACGCAACCAACCATTGCCTCCATCGTCGATCTCTGCAACTTCTGAACCCACACACCCATGTTATGAAGCTAATCATGTTTCTTGTGAAGCACAACACAACTACATAGTGTCTGAGTCATATCACGCCTTAGCCTTTATTGTTGATACTCGTGTTTTCTATGGACTAGTGTGGCTTGTTTTCATTACCAGAACCTTACCCAATTTTGCTACGGAGGTTACCCGTTGTACTTAGGAGATGAATAGAAGAGGTAGGTTGTCAAGACTGTGAGAAAATCTCTCTAAGTGAGAGAGTGTGCTGGGGAAGTGAGTTCTCCTGGAGGGAGTCTCGTAGAAGCTACAGTACTCTGAGACTTCTGATCCAGCCTGTTGCTAAAGCCCTGGAAGGGAGGTGGACAATCGATGGACTTATGATAGTGAAGGTGTACACTCCTGGGGTGGAACAAGTGTGTGGGGAATGAGTTTCTATGGGATGTGGGCGTAAGTGGATCCCGGGAGAAAATCCTTCCTGTTTATCTATGTGACTTTCCTGTTGTCCTTTCCAAGCCTAGGAATCCCTTTCCTGGTGGAGTTTAGTCCCAGCTCGGGGGTGACCCACTGCTGAGCGCAATGAGCAATGTGGTCTAAGGTTGGAAGGTTCGTGGAAGGTATACATGCAGTTGGTGGTCATCTATTAAAATATAAGTACCAAATCTCTGTTCTCTGTATGATGTGTATCTTGAAATCAAGTTATAATGTTATGATAATTGTCTGTATATATTGCATGTATGTTTTAATGTTGTTTCCAAATGAATAGGTGCATGAGCATAATGTTATAGTTGTTAAAATTGCATTAGATAGATATGTATATAAATATATATGAATATCAGATGTTATCTCTATTTATTCATGTTAATTTTTATATGTGAATATTTCCGCACAGTTATTCAGTGGCATGGCCTGGCCTATTGGTTTAAGGCCGGGAACGGTCACAAAATGGTATTGGAGCTAGAAAAGAAAAGATAAAGTTTATTGGGTAGCATTACCCAACAGAGGTTGAGGGTCGGGGACATTACAAAATGGTATTAGAGCCAAGGTTTCGACACTAAGCCTGGATGGGCCATGTTAGTTGTTAACGATACAAATATTTCAGAGTGAATTGTTGTCAAAAGGGACAAAATTCGAAGTTCAGAGTGTACCTGGGTGCCAAGAGAATACCTTGGCCATGTTTGGAAGCTCAAGAGGCATAGCGAATAAAAAAAGATAGCAGAGAAAAGATACTACATAAACCGTGGGTTTGGAACCACAAGGTTTGAAGTTGGATCGTGGGATCTGTTTGGGAGAAGGAGGATCCTTCACAACTATCAAATCTGGATAAAAGTGCGAGAAATTTAACCTCCAATTCCTTTGGACTTCATGACTTTGACAATTTTATGTGTGATAGAGCAGAAGGGGTCGAAGCCCGAAGTTCTGAAGTCCCGGAGTGGATCTACGTCATAGATCCGGTGAGAAATGCTTGACTGTTGGATTGGTTGAAGACAGATCAAAACCGTTAGCTCAAGTCAAGAGAAAGAGGTAAGGTGTCGTTGTGAAAAACAGATCTCAGTCATCAGATTTGTGCGCAAGTGATTGTGATCCATACATCTCACAATAGTTCGGGAGATCGACGTTCGGGAGAAACGGGGTGTGCTAATGTGAAAATATTCTGAAACTCCGAAGCTCGAAGTTCTGAAGTCAAAGACTCGAAATGATGTGGCATGAGGACATTACCCTGGTGATATGGACTTCCCTAGTCCTGCCACATTTCACCACCTTAAATAATGACAGTTGTACTATGTGGACCCCCCGTAGAAAGTTGAGAAGTTTGGGAGTTCGGCGTTCGAAAGATTTGAGGTGTGAAAGTGTAAAATCTTTCGAAGTCCCAGAACTGCTGAAGTCCCAAAGTGATGTGACTTGCTGACATCACTTGAGATGACATAGACACATGATATGCATGCCATGTTTCAGTGATTTATGTACCCTTCAAAGGTTGATTATGCCAGTTAGAATGTGACAAGTGTCACCCGCTTGATGGGGCCATGTGTCTGCTTCTAGTATTCCACCACGTGGAACCTCCATCGAGTGTGGTTAGTGGGGCCCTAATGGATTGCACAAAGTAGCCCAGAGACTTGGTACTCTTGAAGGTTTGAGAGTGTGGATAGTATGGAACCTTTGAAGCCAGAGTCTCGGAGTTGATCATGGTCATTGGTTAGCGGGAATGCGCAGTCTGTTGATTTGGTTTTGTTAGTTCGTCGGTTCGGCACTCCGACGAATCTGTAGAGCAGTGCTTCGAAAACTTGTAGAGCTAGAATTACATAATAGATCTCAGCCATTGGATGCTAGGAATCTGTGGACTGTCGATCCACCATTCTTCGTGAGTTCTTCGAATTCGACATTCTGGGAATTAGATTTTTGGAGTTGCAAGAACAAACGAAGCCTGAAGCTTCGAAGCCCTGAAGTTTCAAGGCTCCAGATAAGTGTCCAACTAATAAAACTTGGTCACATCCATGGTCACATGTGATTTAAGGGCCAAAGAGAAGGGGCTAGTGCCCAAAAATCATTGCAGAACAGAACTGGGCTTAGAAGTAGAAGTCTGAGAGGTTCTTGATCTACCGAGACCCGTTGAAAATGGAGTCTGATATTCTTTATGTTGAATCAAATTGTTTAAGTTACTCTAGAGAATTATTAAACACTGATAACCTGACAAAATTTGGTTGTCTGCACATTTTTGTAGAGTTAACAATTGACAGAACCAAATTCAATTGTTCCATAGTGCTTAGAAATGGAGGATGCACAAGACGCTTACAGTTCGGAGAATGAAGTTAGAGGAATGGATGTCCATTTGGGAGTTGAAGGAACAAACTCCAATGGGCATGGAGGAGAAATAGATAAAGAAGTAAGCATGATGAAAATCATTAAGAATTTGCAAAAAGATGTCCAAATTCACCAGGCAGATAACAAAAGGCTTATGAGAGCCAAGGAGCAACGGGGAGACTTCAATATGAAGCTGATGCGGATCCTGGAAAGAATTAAAAGGAAATTGGATAAGGATAGTGGATCCAGTAAATCGGGAAGTCAAGGGACCCTGATGAGGAAAGAAGAGGAAGAATTGGTAGTAGACATCACCAGCACTCTCGAAGGCATTCCAAAAAGAGGACGCACAATAGTTCAAGTCGATCTCCTACCATAAAACATAAGAGATCTAAAGTGGATGAAATGAAGGGTGAAATGAATAAGATCAAACCTCCTACTTTTGATGGAGAGCACAAGAAAGATGAAGATGTTGAGGCATGGTTGTTGGCATGAGGAAATATTTCCAACTGCAGAATTACTCTTCTCGTGCAGAAGGGAGAATTTCCATCTATCAGCTAAAAGGAAAGGCATCCATATGGTGGGATAAGTTTGTGCAAGTGCATCACGTCAGAGAGAAGAATGTTACATGGAGGGAATTCAAGAGGCATTTTGAAAAGAAGTACTTAACTAAGAGGTATTATGACAAGAAAATGAAAGATTTCTTTGAACTCAAGTTGGGAAGTATGTCCATTGATGAATATGAAAGAGGATTATTGGAGTTGTTGAAGTATGTCCCCTTCATCAACGACAAGACAATTAAGATTCAAAGATATTTGAGTGGTCTACCATCTTTCATCAGTGACAAGATCTAGTATGATGACCCTAAAAATATGGAAAAAACCATAAGGAGAGAAAAAATCTTATTTGATCAGCAAAAAGGGAAACCTATTTTCCAGAAGGCTTGGGAAGACAAGAACAAGTTTAAAAGGGAGCAGAGGCGGAAGAGGAACAATCCACCCTTTTTTCAGAAATAGTCCTCAAATACAACTAGTTTTGAGAGAGCCCAGGATGGTTGAAGTATTTAGGAAAAGGCCAAGGCAGACACCTATGGAATGTTGGTGTTGTAAAGGATATCATAGGTATAGAGATTGTCCTCACAAAAGTGACAAAGTGAGAGATGTTCACAATGTTCAACAAGCAAAAATGGTAGAGGACATGGGCAGAAGAGTACCAAGAATCTATGCAACCCTAGACAACAAGCAAGTTGAGTTTCAATCACACATGATTGAAGTCGAAGGTATGATCAACAACCATTCTCTTACTATTTTAATTGATTCGGGAGCTAGTCATAGCTATGTATATCCTAAGATAGTGGAAAGATTTCAATTGCCAAGAAGCAAGCATGGTAAATCTTCGTTGGTGCAATTGGCTACAGGAGCCAAGAGAAAGGTTGTTGATTTGGTTAAATCATGTTCAATGGGCATGAATGGACTAAGTACCAAGGAAAATATGAACATCTTTCCTTTGGGATCATATGATTCCCTAATTGGTATGGATTGGTTGGACCAACACCGTTCCATATTAGACTGTCATAACAAAGCATTCACTTGCTTGTATGAGGAAGGAAATCAGAGAGCAGTCCAAGTGTAATATCCCCAAGGATGAGCCCAGTTATATTATGTATTGTAAACATGTTTTGTAGGTTGGTGAGCTGAGTTATAATAAGCTAGGAGGCTTATTTGGTGATTAGGCCAGACAACCTAGGTGTTAAAGGCCAGGAGCCTGATTTTGTATATGTAATTATGCAGATCATTAATAAAATATAAACATCGTTGCGTGCAGACCGACCAAAAAGAAAGAGTGATGGGGGACTAAGATTCCATAAGGTTGGGTAAGGGAAGAGGCTAAGTGTTTGGGCCTAGGGGCTAAGCTAGGGGGATTACCTCTAAAGGGGATAATATTTTATTATTATTCCTAAAAGACTAAGGTGGTCAATTGATGAATGTTGTCCTAAGTTCCTGGAAAAGGAATGTATGCTAAGTGGAGTGCATGTGACTACAAGAAGAAAGCTGTCAACCTAGGCGCATGCAGTTATAGTTGGGAAAACCAACACTATTGGGTTCACTTCCCATTTTGTCATCATCCGCCTGAGATCTCTAGGATCTGGGACATCTGATCCCATTTTGCCTCTGCATCTACGTTTGCATTATTTCCTGGTCATGCACCCTAAAACCCATGGGAAAATCGACGGACTGATCCATGTCTCCAGGGAAGTCCAAGTATCTTGTATTTGTCTGAGCCATGTGGTGTCGTAACTGTGGGTTGTTGTGGCCACGCAGTTCATCTGTGAGTTTTTTTGTGTCTTCAGAGGAACCCGACACCTGGGTAATCACCTTAGTCGTGTCGTGTTTTAGCGTGGGTTGTTGTCATCTGTGATGCCATACCTATTTTTTGTTGTTGTTGTCATCCTTGTGTGAATGAGTGTTGAACTGTTGTTGTTTTCCTCCTTGTGCTGGAATGGAGTTGAAGAAGCAGGTTGTCAGGCCTATGTACAACACTCTCTCCAGGTGAGAGAGGTGGTTGTGGTTGAAGAGGTAGGTTGTCAGGCCTGTGAGCAACTCTCTCCAGGTGAGAGAGTTTGTTGGGATGTGGTTTTCTCCTAGAGAGAGTCCAACACCAGCTACAGAGCTTTGAGAATTCTGGTCCAGCCTATTGTTGAAGCCTAAGGCAAGGGAGGTGAAGCATCCGATGGACGATGTGATAGTGAAGGTGTATACTCCTGGGGTGGGACATGCATGTGGGGAATGAGAGTCCATGAGTAGTGGGCGTAAGAAGGCTTCTGGAGAGAATCCTTCCAGTTGGACTGTGTAGTTTCCTGTGACCTCGACCTAGTCTAGGATTCCCTTGCCCCAGGTGGAGCTTAGTCCCAGCTCGGTGGTGACCCACTGCTAAGCATGATGAGAAGCGTGGTCTATGGCTAGGAGGTTCGTGGAAGGTTTGCACGTAGTTGGTGGATTTACTCCAGCTAAAATATAAGTATCAATTTGTGATTAATTTATATGTTATGCATGTTTTTTCTATTGATGCATGAATGTTATCATGTGTTCCATTGCATGTGGATTTACTGTTAATCTTGTTTGAATCTGAATGGTAATAGTAACTTTGTGTTATGTGTTTTATTTCGATTAAAATGCATGTTATATATATGTGTGAATTTTTCTGTGTAGTAGCGTTAACCGGTCTCTGTGGAGGGTCGGGGATGCTATAGTTTGGTATCGTAGCTAAGTCAGAGTTGAGTAGTGGCATTGCTCAGGAGGGTTGATGGCTGGGGATATTACAAATTGGTATCAGAGCATGGTTTCAACACTGAGCCTGGATGGGCCATGTTAGTGGAAGTGGAAGCAAGAGTTTCGGAAGGAGTTGTTGTCGAAATGGACAAAAATCAAGTTCTGACCCAAGGTTTCAATGCTGAGCCTGGATGGGTTGGATAAGTGGTCATTGGACCCAAGGTTTCAACTGGAAATTGTGTCTGGAGGGACCAATTTCAAACCTCAAAACATTCCTGAGTGCCAAGAGGTACCTTGGTTGTGTTAATAATTTCAGGAGGAGTAGCGGTATCATAAAACCACGACAGAAGTGGTGTTGGACCGCAGAGTAATGTGTGAAATTTTGAAGTGTTTGCATAAATTTCAATTGTTTCTCTTCGTTTGAGCTTGTGCAAGGTGTGCACATAGTTTGCAAGGAGTGCGACGACAGAGTTTGCTTCGGCTCATAAGCTCAGAAGAGATAGCGTTGATCTTCATCAACAGAAGTGCAAGGAGTGCACAAGAACAACTCTGCGTTGAGTTTAGAGAGAGAGAAAGTTATAGAACACTTTGTAAAGAGGATCTCTGCAAGGTGTTCATCGAGCAAGAGGAACTCCAGGAGGGCGAGAAGAATTTATTTTCAAGAAATCCTTCAGATCTGAGTTTGACGAAATCCCAGAAACATAAGGAGTGCGTGGGAAATCAAAATCGTCTAAAGATCAAGCTGAAAAGGGACAATGCTTTTCATAAGTGCAGAAGAGACCCGATAGACAAACTCGAAGGAGGAGAAAAGTTCGAAGCCTTTAAATACTTAGAAAATCTTCTAAGTCAGAAAAGATCTGAACTGTTGGAGGTAGATCTCGGTCATCCATTTAGAAGCATCATCAAGATCATGATATCAACGATCACCTCGCATTGTGGGGATAGAAGGTGCTCTAGCTTAACGAAGTTGAGGGTGGGCCACAATCCAAACCACGGTTTTGGAGAAAGGACGCATGGAGTCTCAAGGTTTATTGCGGGACAAAAAGTAGTTTGGTCTCAACCCACCTTTGAGTGTGCCTGCAATTGCATGTTTGCATGAGGTCACCGCCCAAGGTCACCTCTAAGGAGGAGCCAAGGAAAATGGGAGAGTGGAATTGCTAAATTCCCAAAATCCCGAAGTGATTTGGGACCATCCATCGTCTGGAAGGATGCGTGGAAAAAATCCATCAGTTTCGGTTGAAGGCTCTCCGAGAGGAACGAGCCCACAAAAGTTTGAAACTTCCAAAACACGAACAACCGGAGTAAGTTTCAACCATCTGATTCAAGCAGACACGCGGCATAAATCCGCAAAATTCCAAGGGAAGTGAAAGTTGATATTTGAGAATCCCAAAGGCCGAAGTCCCGAAGCGGATGACAACCATTGATTTGAATGTGGACCTGTGGCACCAGATCTAGAACTCCGGGTACAGAGCATTCCGGAGGAAAGTAGAGGGCGAAAGCACCAAAGTCCCGAAGAATATTTTGATCGTTGATCGAGGAGGGAGCTAAAGGACCGTTGATCTGGTTGAGGACACTAAAGTCCTAAAGCGGGAGCAGAGCCATTGATTTAGAAGGACGTGTGGTACACGATCTACCATTTCGAAGAAATCTCTCTAGAAGAAACGAGAGGTTGAGAAATGAAACTCCCGAAGGTCGGATTCACATAGGAAATGGTAGCCACACATCTATAGTGACAGGTGTCAGCAGATCTTCCACTTCAGAAGATAACTACCAAGGAGGGAGCGAGAGTTGAGCGTTGAAATTCCCGAAGACCGGAAAGTCAGAATCAATTGTAGTCATTGGTTTGGAAGAGAGCTACATACCAACAGATCATGGAGGTCTAGGAAGGCACGTGAAAGATAGGAAAGGAGGACAGATAGCAGCCGTTGATCATGGATCATCGTCGAAAGCGAGAGATCGATGGTCAGGAAGAATTGCGGGGCTAGAACATACTTGGATCTTAATTTTCCTTGAGCAGGCCGCAATTGAAACCACGATATCACCGAATGCATACGTGGTGCTTTGTAGTGAATTGCGGGGCAAAAAGTGGGTTGGCCTAAAACCACTCCTGCCCACGCCCGCAATCATAGTTTTTCGTAAGGTCATAGCCCAGGGCCATATGAAGGAAGGGGCTAATGAAAAAGAATCTAGTGCTTGAAACTTGACGTTTTAGAAGTGTGCAGACAGAGGTCGTGAGTATCACAGGACCTGTGCCTTAGGAGAAAAGGGGGCCTGTGTATAATTATTTTGGGTTCAATAAGGAGCCCGAAGGGTCAATCCGACTCAGAAGGAAGAAATATCCTAGACCAGGGGGTCGTGCAACCCCGAGGAGAGCAGGGGGGGTTTGCATCAATATGGATGTGTAATTTTGCATATGTACATGCTTGGATATGCATATAACCTGTTGGTGAATTTAGAATAGTATGTTATTATGAATTAATGTTTGAGTATGACTAAAGGATGGATTAGGTATTCAGGAAAAAAAAAGATACAACAAGGTTAAATATGTGGATGTTGTTGTTGCTTATAATTTCCATCGAGGTGAAGACTCATGAGGATGGTAGGAATGGTGATCAAAATGATAAAGGGGGGAAGTCTGTGAACTTCTACAAATATCAGTTGGTCAGACAACAACAAGTAGGTTGGTAACAACGAATCAGGGATGCATTTAGTTTCTATTGATGCATACATGTTGAATGGGATCGAGGTAAGGATTCCCTCAAATAATTTTTAGTATTTAAATTGATATGTAATGGTTGAAGGCCTAGAGTGTGCAAGTGTTGTTGATGCTAGAATGCACTTAGATAAAATGTCAGTTGCATATTATGTTATGATTGGTTGTGGGATCATAACCAGGTTAATTCATGAGACATACTCCTTATATAACAATGAATAACCATAGAGTCATGAGTGTCAACCCAAGAGGTTGGAGGTATCACTTGAATCTATGATGGTAAGGTAAAAGAAGGACTTTCAATTAATTCTATGCAACTATAAAAAGAAAAGCGAAGAGTACAAGAAAACCTCAAGTACTAGAGTATTCTGTCGAGAAAGGGCTGAAGAAGTTCAGTCCTGAAGAGTAACTGGATGTTGAAGAATCTGGAGACTATAAAATAGCTTGGTGTGGAATTTGATTCATCCAAGTATGAGATTGGGTTAGTTGGACCCAGGAAATTAACAAAAGTTGAAGATTAATATCAGCTTAGTTTGGGACTATAAATGCAAAGGCAACCAAGAGTGATTTGGCTAGAAAGTGCTCAGGAAAAAAATAGTCATGTATAGTTACTACAATGAGAGCACAAGAAGATTCAGGAATCTAGGAAGAATTGAATATTTCTGGGATCAACAAGGAAAAATTTTATAGGGAGAAAGAAGTTGCTGCAATTTCTGCGCCAGCAAGTATGTTATGGCTTGTTGAGTCATCTAGAGGAAAGAATGCTTGCATGTTTGCAAGTGTTGTTGGTGATTTTGCTACATAAGGAGGGAAGCAATAGAGAGATAAAGTGTTGGTTATAAGTTTGATAAAAGAATCATGAAATCTTATCCTGCCATCAGACATTCAGGTAGTATAAAATTTATTAATGGCAGTCATGGAGGTATGAGTTTTTATTACTCTTTTTGCATAATTGTTGAAAGGAAATTTAGGTAAGAATTTCCTCATCCAGATTTATTATATAAAACCACATGATTATATTATTGAATGCATACCACTGGATGTGGTAAAGGCTGGAGTCCTGTATTAATTTAAAGCTTTTTAGCTTCTGAATGCACACACTGACATAGTAGAATGTCATGTTAATTTGGTTATGGGGTAATAACCAAAGAATTAAAAGATAAGAACTTGTTATAGGAATGAATGTTAGTAAGATATTCATGTATGAGACCAGGACCTGGTTGGATATGGCAAGGTATGGATATGGAAGGGTTATGAGCCACACAGGTACTAAAAGCTTCCTACCTTTAAATAAAACTTGGACTACAACCTTTTTGCTAACACTAATGAACACCATAGAATTACATTCTTGGTGTAGTGTTTGGGTCGAAAAGGAAGGCATCCAATTAATTGGGAAGACAATAGGAAGTGTGTGGAGAATGTGTCGACACATTGGCTAGAATTCCATCTCATGGATGATGAGATACATGACTGAGATAAAGAGCATTATGTAATTCAATGCAAGGTGCACTGAATAAGTAGGCATTGAGAATTGCACTCATGCATAGTAAGTGATAGAATTGTATACTAAATGCAATGATTGAATGTGTTTTGTAAGTACATGCATATATATTATTGCATGGAAATAATTGTTACTAACAGCTGAAATGTTGTTAACTCATGAAGTTGAGGACATTTCAGGGAGGTGTTAGACATTGC